>VVHJ01000187.1:1557-14732 GCA_015107715.1 Tylochromis polylepis | reverse complement strand
CTATAAGAGTCCACTATCTCAATGTCCACTCCCTGGATGTTCACCGGTGTCAGTATGGTGGGTCTGCATCTCCGGAAGTCCACCACCAACTCCTTGGTTTTCCCGATGTTGGTGACCAATTCAGAAATTTACATCATCATGTAACCCCATGAAGTTTACATATCCGAGATTAAAAATGACAATATTTTTTGAGACAAAAAAAGGTA
The DNA here is from genome assembly GCA_015107715.1 of Tylochromis polylepis. Classification (NCBI taxonomy): domain Eukaryota; kingdom Metazoa; phylum Chordata; class Actinopteri; order Cichliformes; family Cichlidae; genus Tylochromis; species Tylochromis polylepis. The sequence continues at coordinate 14,526 of VVHJ01000187.1, read as the reverse complement.
ATTAATTCATAGAAATAATTATTTACTTATAGAAAAATAAACCTTAGCTGCAGTCCATTTTTTTGTTCTTCATTAAGGCAAATGGCCTATATTATTTATCAAATATTTCCAGACATACAGCACTTTTTTTTCTTTTACATTTTGGACAGTGAGGACTAGAAAGAAAGAACAAATGTTAATAACAATATATGTTGTTATTAACATTGTTAATAACAACAGGCTTTCTGTGAAATTCCAGATAATATACAAGCTTCTTCTGCTCACCTTCAAGGCCCTTCATAACCTTGCTCCTTCTTACCTCTCTGACCTGTTAAGCACGACCTCTTCTGCCCGCTCACTTTGATCTCCTTCTTCTATTCAGCCTGCTGTGCCTTCCTTCCACCTCAGCACCATGGGAAGCAGAGCTTTCAGTTGCTCTGCTCCCAGGCTGTGGAACTCTCTACCCCCAGATATAAGAAACATTGGTTCTCTCCCCACAGTTTAAATCTCAGCTCAAAACCCATCTGTTCAAATCTGCATATTCACTGTGAACCTATTGTCTGTTTATTTTATCTTGTGCTTTTGTTTTATTGTTCTTTGTTTTGTCATTGTTCTATTATGTGTTTTATTCTATTGTGAAGTGTCCTTGGGTGTCTTGAAAGGTGTTTTTAAATAAAATTTATTATTATTATTATTATTATTATATGTCAAACCACACTGAAAATATACACTCACTTGCCACTTTATTAGCTACACCTGTCCAACTTCTTTTAAATGTAAATATCTCTCGCACTTAGACATGTGAAGGTGGACAAGAAAACCTGCTGAATTTCAAACTGAGCATCAAAATGGGGAAGAAAGCTGATTTAAATGACAAGTGTGGTGGGGTTAATCTAGTTTCCCTATCCTAAAACACATACAGACAAAACTAAATAAGATCTACAATCTGCAAAATAAATACAGCACAGTACAGCACAGGGGACAAACAGTATCATGAAGTGGCATAAAACAAGATACAGGAGATTATTCATGACTGCATGACAGATTCCTCTTTCAAGAAGTTTAATTTTAAAAAAGGATCCCAGTCAGGGTCCTGTATCAGGCTAATTCCCGAAATAGAAAATGCTATTTGTCCAAAAGAGGATTTGTGTAATGCAATCTTGCAGGTTCCATTAGGTGCTCCATTCGTTGCTGAACCCAAAGCTTTCAAGGGGAACCACAAGATCACTGAGCACCTTAAGGGCCAGATTATGTAAGACTTTATAAATTAGTTTAAGATTTAAAGATTGTATAGTGTAATAAAATGATCCAAACCTCCATTTTCTTTAGCATTTTTTAAATTATAGATACATATTTTGCCTGTGAAACATGTTACCTGGATCTCTTGTCACTGGCTCATTAATCACTGTGGTCTTTAACTACAGTGCCCCCCCCCCCCCCCACACACACACACCATTTGTGGAAGCTTTGTAGCATGCCGTGTGAGTCATGGAATTGAAGGAAAACACATTCAGAGAAATAAAATGCTTCAGTGCAGGCTATATTTCTCCATTTTTAAATGAATGATTTCAAAAGGAGGGCTGCTACTGTGCGATTATTGATGCATGTGCAGTTGCTGCCACACTAAGATGAAAAACAAGTCTGTAGTCTGTTCAAAGTACAGTGGAGTTTGGATTCAGTAGATCTCAGTGCAGAGAACATGATGGGAAGTAAGCTTAATGTCAAGTAGATGTACCTTCTCTTTTGTAATTCCTGTTGAAAGGTGCTCTTTAAATACGACAGGGCCAGGAGATAATCTTAGGAAATGCTTGGTTCAAACCACAGGATGGTGCTGTTGTCAGGGAGAATAAGCAGGTATTGCAGTGATGTCTTACAATCAGCCAAATTTGCATCAGGTATTCCTTTGATACTGTGTCAGTGGGGTGTGGGGGGAGTAAAGAGTCCTTTATTATAAAACACAGATAAAGAATTCTTAAAATTCTTCAGTAATTTAAGCAGTGCGTAACAGGCTGTGTGGAAATAGATGTAACCAGTGATGTGGAACATCTCATTGCCTTTGGGGGAAGCAAATACATTTACTGCCACATCAGCTTTTATCTATAATTTGGCAATAAATGAATACAAATTAAAAATCATATAAAAGCATCAGGTGCGATGTTTATTCTGGCACTCAGACACCATTGTCACTGTCTTAGACTTTGTTGCTGTAGAAACATCCTCTGCTCTTTGTATATGTGGCTGAGGGTTTCAGCGGGGCGCATTTGGAAAGTTTTGAAAAGGAATCTGATTACTGGCAAAGAGATGACATCAAATCACTCCCACCAGTTTCACAAGCTGTGCAGGTCCTCTTTTTTTCTGTGTGATGGCGAAGAGAGGCTCAGCTCACTTATTCACTGACAGTCTGCACTGCTGTGCTTTACCTTTCTTCAGGGGCTTCCAGCTCAAGGAACAATTCTCAGAGGAGCATGTTAAAAATTCTCTCTGTTAATGTGTATTGCCAAGCTGAACTCATACCACCTCAACTACAAGGTTTTCATCTGGACTTTTAATGTTGGACCTGCAGGGAATTTCACAAATAGACAAGGCAAATGCACATTTTGTATATACAGTGAAAAGCGACTGCACATAATGGAAAAACAATGACAAATAACATTCCTGAGTATGTTTACAAATTCTTAAAAGAAAGGGGAGATTTAAAAATCCCAAGCATTTTTTAACTTTATTTTAAAGAATGGTACAGCTGTTTGTCTAGTAAAGGGAAGAAAGTGGATCTGTTTTACCGAAGGGTGTGAACATAAGCACCATGTAGGAATGTAGGAATCTCTTCTCTAGTCTAGCACCTTTAACAATCCCTCATCTGAACTAAGCAAATGTATTGTATCTTTGACTAGATTAGCATGAGATGTGACACACAACGGTGTCATCCTCCTAAAAGTGCAAAGCAAATATGTAAAGCCAAGATCAAGGTGGATCAATAACAGAGCCTTGTGGCACACCTTCAATAATCTTAAGAGTACTTAAAGTACATCACTACATATTTGTGGAAAAGTATTTGTCCCCTTCTTGATTTCTTAGTTTTTTTGCATATTTTTCACACATGTATGTTTCAGGTCATCAAACAAAGTTTGATATTAGACAAAGATAAACTCAGTAAATACAAAAGTTTTTAAATTAATATTTCAATTACTAAGTGGAAAAAAGCCAAACCTACCTTACCCTATGTGACTAGACCTAATAACTGTTTGTGCCACCCTTGGCAGCAAGAACTGCAATCAAGCATTTGGAAGAGCTGGCAACAAGTCTTTCATATAACTGTGGAGGAATTTTGGCCCACCATTCAGCCACACTGGAGTGTTTTCTGTCACAGTTTGCGGATGCAGACTGCGTGGGGTGGAGAATAGAGGACCCAAATGCAGACAAAACAAAGCGTGGAAACAAACGTAATATTAACTAAAAGCGAGCCATTTATTATGGCTGTTGGAGAAATACAAAACAATGCACGAGGCGACCCGAGACACAAATAAACAATAACCTAAACTGGGAAAACTAAAAATAAACATGAAAAAACCCTAAACGTGAAACTGTTGCAAAAGACAACAGATGACCGAACCAGGAACAGAGGAAGACAGAGGACTTATATACACAGAAGAGTAATGAGGAAAGTGGAAACACCTAGAGAAACACAGCTGACACAAATGAACACGACGCCACAGGGGAAGTGAAGCTAAACACACTGAACATGGAAACACTAGACCTTTCCGAATAAAACAGGAAACATGGAGAGACGTAGACATGACAACACAAGCTTGACAGTAGAACACACAGAAACACACAGACATGAATTACCTGGCAGACTGGGGGGACGGAAAGGAACACAGGGACTATACAGACTCACACAGAAAACAGGAAAGGCTCATAAACAAGGAGACATAGAAGAAACATAAACCAGACTAAAACCCAACTGAGACAAACTAATAATAATACTAGAACTTAACATTATCTCATAAGTAATCAAAAATACAATAACTCAACTGCACCCTTAACTAAGAACAACACACGAACTTAACATCATTTTAACATAAGAAATCAACAATACCAAATAAACTCAAAACACTGGGTCACAGACCCAGCCCCTGACAGTTTTCAAGAACGAACGACCTGTTTAAAGTCATGTCAAAGCATCTCAATTGGATTTAAGTCTGGACTTTGACTAGGCCGTTCCAAAACCTTTTTGTTTTTTCAAGCCATTCCATGGACTTGTGGGTGTGTTTCAGATCATTGTCCTGCTACACAACCCAAGTGCGCTTGAGCTTCAGGGCATGAACTGATGACCAGACATTCTCCTTCAGAGTTTTCTGGTAGACAGCAGAATTCATTGTTCCATCAATTACAGAGAGTTGTCTAGGCCCTGAAACAACAAAGCAGCCCCAGACCATCACACTGCCACCACCATGTTTTACTGCTGGTGTGAGGTTCTTTTTATGAAATTCTGTGTTAGTTTTACACCAGATGTAACAGAACCCAAACCTTCCAAAATCCACAGAATATTTTGTGAGATGACCCTCGCCTTACACTTGCTATAAGATAGCTCTTTTCCCTCAATACATGCAATCATCACTTTAAAACTGCATGTTGTATTTACTCAGGTTGTCCTTGTCTAATATTAAATTGATCTGAAACATGTAAGTCAATTCCCATAGAATACCATACAAGAATTCCAAATGTAACAGCATTAAAAATCTTGTTTATAGCCTAGTACAACAAAACTGTTTTGGCGTCTAAGGGTTTATTACATCTCTGTGGTAGTTGATTTTTGTTGTAAGTAATCAGCCTGGATACTGCTCAGGCTTAAATTTACAGGCAAAAGCTTCAAAAAACAAGCATACCTGACAACTGCACTGCCAAAGCTGTACGGGTTACCTGAGACAAAGGGTGACGTCTAGTCTCTGTGCTTGCTGTATTGCACATCTCATTGACTGTATGATTTGTGTCAGTTTGGAGTGGATCAATAAAACCTGCATTATCTTCTTGCTGTATCTTTAATAACATAATGCAGTTCAGCCTCTCCTGACACAAGCTTCGTCCACGAGCCTCTTCCTTTTTCTTTTCTTTTTACATGAATGTTAACCTTCAGAGGGAGAAATTTCTTTACAAGCTGCCTCCGCAGAAAAGGACACAATTCAGACCTCAGTGAAAGCAGTGGCATGTTTATTCACTACAGAAGACGAGGTTGGCTGTAATCTGAGCAGACCTGAGAACCTGCACAGGAATTTATCAGAGGAAGAGCAGCTCCGCTGTTAAAAAATAATCTAAACATTAATCTCTCCAGTTTTCTCTATTATGTTTTAATTGAGACCAAGAGCTCTACTGTTTTATAGTATCTCAGTTTTCTGAAAATTTTAAATGATACAGTTGGAACAGGTTAAATATAACCCAGTAAAAAGATAATGGGTCCAAGTAAAAGACATTACTATTGCAGAAGATGACTGTATTTATATGTTTGTTTGTTTGTTTTATATTTCTTCACACTACAATAAAGAATACATACTCTTGTCAACCCATATTGCACACGCTATTTGTCTTTTTTTATATATATGGAAAGATGTAGTGCAGTTATAAAGGTGCTGCTGTTTGGTGTAGCTGCAAGAGAGGAGATTAAAGGAGTCTGATACAAAGGAGTCTGTCAGTGTTCACAAAATAAATCAGATATTTTGATAAAGGTAGTAAGTTCTCATAAAGAACAGGGGAAATATAGTATAAAATATCCTCTCCTTTTATCTTTATTTATTTTCACCTCACATCCCTTGCGACAGATGGCTGCACCTCCCTCAGCCTGGTTCTGACAGTGGGTTCTTCCTTTTAAAAGGGATTTTTTTGTTCCCACTTTCACCCAATTCTGCTCATAAGGGATCGTCTGATTGCTTGGGTTTTCGGTTTTACACACTTTGAGGAAGCTTGGCACTAGGCTATTGTAACATAACCATGGCAGACCCGACGGCATATTCATGCTTCTCAGCATATTTTATTCAACACTTTTCTCACGGTTGCTGTTTACACACTTCCTGGCTGCAGCGTCCCAGCTGCCAGCCCCACACACACTACTACAACAACAACAACAACAACACCACAATCAGGACCCTTTTATGCCGGCGAGGCGTGATTGCAGATGCCGCGCAGGTGAAGCCATCTCCTCCGCAGCGGCATCGCAGACCACGCCCCGCCACAGTGCACGTGTGCATGTTTGCTTGCCATGTGCACCATTAAGGGACATGAGTACATTAAGATAATGTATCTTTCCTGACCTCATCTCTTTCTAGCCTGGCCCTGGCTGTGATCAATAACCTGCTGTGTGTTTGTGTGTTTGTGTCTTTTTGTTTTTAATTATATATATTTGTGCGTCACCAGCATGGTTACAAAGCAGCTATGTGTGCGTCTGCTTGCCAGGTCGTTGTCATGCTAATCACAATGTGTTGAATAGATGAGCAGAACTTCCCATTTGTTTTAATGAGGCCTGTCTGTTTAGGAGCCGCCTGTTCTGTTTGTTTTCTTAGATTTCAATTAGCAGACAACACCTCAGGACTTGCAGGGGTGCAGCTACACACACATAAGCATGCTTGCGTACATGTTATTGATAAAATGCCTCTTGGATAGAAATAAAGGAGCACAGATGACGTGCTTTCTTCCCTTCTATCTGTATATGAATCTATATGCATTGTGTGCGTTGCAGTTGAGTGATTGCGTTCCTGTCTGCTATCAATCAGAGCCAACGCAGCGTGTACTAATTACAGTGTTGTATGATGATTTATAAGCAAAGCAGCAGCAGCTTAGTCACAAACCCCTACTGCTGCCATCGCCAAGCCTTTGGTTCACACTGTCAAGCACCACATGTATTTGTATGTGTTTTCCTCGTGAGTATTTAAGACAATTTTCAACATGGTGATTAACTTTTTCTTTTACTGTGACTATACAACCCATAACACAACATTTGTACTAACAGCTGTATCCTTTTGAGTCGTTCTGTGGCCATGTGCACAAACACAGAATAGATCATGTGCAGTTTTTGTCATTAGGAGGCAAACTTGGAGTCAAATTACAGAATTTAACACTTGATCACAGTTAACAGCACTTTCTCTGCTATTCTATTCCTTTGTCTCCCCTATTCATTACCTTGAGTGGTGCCTAATTAACACTGAGCGAAAAATGTTTATCTAGGAACGGAAGATTAGCGATTCTGCACCACGGGCGTATTATTCACTGGTACAGAGGTATATACCTGTGAATATACCCCATGAACATCCTTTCTAACAAAAAACTATACATCCTCTCAAATGCATTGATTGCATTTGCTAATGTCGATTATAAAATGGAAATTACCCCTTCTGTGAACACATATCTGCAGGAACACAGGTTTTACAGGAAATTCTTCTGTTAATTCAATTATCATGTGTTGATTTAATTTTCGATGAGAGCGATTTGTGGTTTGACACCAACAGTGTGTGCATCTTATATTGCTGTTCTTGATCATGTTTGCTGAGCAGCTGTTTTACAAAGAAGAACAAGTTTTGTGTTTTTGATCAACGATTCTGCCAAATGGGAAGTTCTCCTTACTCTGGCCTCATGCCGCCATTCGTTAGTGTTTTGCGTTGCTCCTTTAACACCAGGGGAGCAGACTTTAAATTGCGATAATAAGCCTGTCTGCATGGTTCCACGTTCATAGTTGCTGATTCTTTCTTCATCACAGTTAGCCATAGTCAACACTGCTGATATGCATCAGAGTTATTCAATCTTTCGCAAACTCTTTTGAGTTAATTCGAGTGCTATAGGAGTTCAGGTCAGAACGTTTCACGTCTCATCTGGGGAATGAGAGGGAGTCTTGTTTGTTCTAAATTTAAATGCTTTGCCAAAATTGGATGTAAAAGAGAGATGCGCTTGAGCAAATGCTTACATTGGAACAAACCATAGTTCAGCTGGAGACAGGAAAGAAGGGTTGAAGCTGTAAGAAGGCCAGTATAACAATATTTGCTTTTGCCTCTAATCAGACAAGTATTTCCACTTAATTAAAATGCAGTGTTTTACAAATGTGTCTTGAATATCGGTCGTGTTTGGGTGTTAAGGCCCTGAGTGAAAGCCAGTCCTTTCTTTTCTGGGGATATGTGATTGTTGTTTAGATTTTTGAACCTGATCATTTTGCTGGGGGTCTGTTTGCTGCATGTCTTCCCATGTAGATTATTTTAAACATTTCAGTGCAGTGACTCGCAGAAAAATCTTTCTGAAAGCCATTTTAAAAAAAGAAAGATGTGCTGAGAAATGTGGAAAGTTATACTGTGGGCTGTTTCAGACTCATTTTATAATCATTTTCTAAAGGTTTCAGTGTAGGGAAAATGATTCTGCTGAAGTTTCTCCTCTGTTTTTCTTTTCTTTTTTTAGAAACTATACTCACCTCTTTCTGCTGAGTTCACAGTCCTGGCTTTTTATCAGCCTTCATGGTTATCATCACTTTCTTGGCCTTATCCATGCAAACTTCAGCATGAGCACACCAAAGGTTTCTGTTGGTGTTAATTTCTGTTTTGTTATAGAGTGCTGTAAAGATTGGTATCCTTAATGGTTTGCCTGGGGAAAAATCTCTTATCTGTAGAGCAGTATGCATATAATGGGTTTGATTGGTAAATAGGTTCAAAGTAAAATAGCTTAGAATTAACCAATTAACAAAGACCAGAGAACTTAAAAACACTGTTTGACTTCACAAATAGTGGAGACTTTTTGATCATCATCAGCACCGTCTGTGCCATCAGCGTCTACATTTTGATGATGTTCTGTAATCTTCAGGTCTGTTTTCATTCAAGCAGTAGCAATGGAGCAGTTGTAGTGAAATTAACTTGTTCAGAGGGTTGCATCTAGCTCCACTGGCTCAGAAAGCTTCTGGATGTGACAGTGCTCTTGCCAGAGTGGCTGGTTTTCATTCAAAACACTGTATGTCAAGCATTGTCATCATCAAACCTCTTCAGATTAAACAAACAAGTAGCGCAAATGTCAAGCATACCAAATCATCTGAAAACTCCATATTAAAACTCTTCCTAAAGTTCAAAGACCAGACGTGGTTTGAAATGCAAATCACCAAATTAATGTTTAGTGGAAGTGGTCATATTTCTGCTACTTTAACCACCAAGGCCTCGGCAGTCTTTATGATGCTTCATTTGTAGTCACATCAGGTGAAATACTCAAAAAGAGCTTGTGATCTTGTTGCCTTTGAAATCCTTGCTTGAAAATTGGAGACCAGGTCTGCAACCACTCGTAGTTAGTTACTGTCTTAAAGTGAATTTGATTAATCAAGATTGATATAAAATTGCAATAAGACAGTCAATCTATTAGTCTCCTAGCATTTTATGATTGAATGGGATCAAATTGAGAGTTGTACTCTTTGTTGATACAGCAATTAATTTGAATAAATTTCAAAAATTCCGCCACAAATAATGATCTAGTTGCTGCAGGATGGTGATTCAGCTGCAAAATTGCATAGGTTATCAGCGACCTTGCTTTTATATAGGAACAGAGCCCAACCAATTGGCAACCAACTGACTCGAATTCACAGTTTCAAAGGGGTGCATTGTAGACGAGTTTCGCTCATCTGCACAGATTGACTAAGACTGATTGCAACATGTTGGCAATCTGTCTGTGTTCATATACAGTATTAGACTGCAAAACCTGAAGTCGGTGTGGGTCCGACTGCTGTTGCTTTGAAACAGTTTGCCTGGTGGTCACCTGTTTCCACCAGCAAAAGGAAGTTTCAATGCAATCACCAGTTAGTGGAAAGGAGGTTCCCATCCTATTTGTACTCTTGAATGTGGGTAAGAGGAGGTATAAAGACTAAAGTTATGGTTCAGTCACACAAATCGGACACTGCCTTTATTCCTAATACCGATGTAATTTCCCATTCCTAACTTTTGGTTGGTTTCATACTGTACACTGCAGGCATAGTTCACTGACTGTGCGAATATGAATGACATAATGGGTAATGCGCTGTTGACATTGTTGGTATGAAATGAACAAATTAGTTCCTGCTTAGCATTTAGACATGCCATCTGCTTTTCTAAATAGTATCAGGCCATGCTCAATTGATTTCCATAGAAGCGAGACAGGGCCGGCGGTGCACTAAGTGCGCTGAAGGTTGTGTGTTAAGGCACAGATTCTCATTACGTTGAATGCAGCAGCGTACTTTTACAAGCCAGAATATCACAATAAAACTAATTATGCGGTGCTTGGAAATGTCACACAAAAGCTTGTTTGTCCATACAAGAGCAGGAGTGAAATTTAAAAAGCTGCCACCCTGAAGAGCAAATTGCAACTGCTCTGAAGGTGCTGCGGTAATTAAGTATTGGGGTTTTTAAATGGACAAATTATCATATAAAATACATTTTGACCTTTTATTTATTCTGAAAAGCTTGATTGAACATGGGTGGTTTATCACTGTGGCTAAAAACACATTTACCACATTCACACCTGCAAGCCCTGCTGCAGTGTGATAGTATAATTATGTGGTAATAACACATAAAAAGTGAGTCTGTACCTGCAGAATTGATAGTTGTTTTGTACATGATCCACTTTCTGAAGTGGGGTAAAACCAGACAGCTCATGTGACAAACATGTTTCCATACTGCAGCTCTTAAACAATAGGCAGTTTTTGTCCAGCGCTGAATGGACTCCAGAACAAGTGCATTCTGTGCATAGTTTCAATATATTTTTATTTTTATTACATCATTATAACCAGTTTGAGATGAATTAAGCTTTGTGACGTGCAGGTTATCCTGCTGGATGAAACCAAATGAAGATGGACACACTGTGGTCATAAAGGGATGGACATGGTCAGCAACAATAGTCAGGCAGGCTGTGGAGCAGGGCTGTCCAAAGTGATGTGGTAAATTAAATGAAACATATTTTATGTGAAACATATTGTGATATCATCGATATAGCAATGCCATGGATTTATGTTCCCTATTGCGGTACAGCGAAACAAGCCCAGGCATGTCTGAGAGTAGGAGCTGCATGTCAGCCGATGATGAAGTGTCAGTAAAAAGGGAGTTACTCAAACAACTTCCAGCGAAACACAGTGGGTTAGAAAATGTGCCAGAAAACTTTTCCAGCTATAGGTGGAAACAATAAACTTGTTTCACCACTTGAGACAAAAAATACACTGAGTACAATCAGACCATGAAGCCACGGAGGAGACTGGAGCAGCTGGTGATGTGTGACCCAAAAGTAAACAAATGACTCAACTGGGCATGGATGGAGCACTTGCTAGTTACACTCCATATAACAGGAAGACTAAATGGTGGGTGGAAATTACTGCTGCGATTACAAGGTGGAAAAGCAGCATCTGGTTAAAGACCTTGACTGAAGATACAGCATCCCAGGTATAGAATATTTTTTATTATGTGCCAATATCGTCCTGCTCCTGAGGAGGGAGAAGGTTAAGTTGCATTTTTGTTAAACTGTTAAGCAGTTGTGTTACACTTAAAATTTCCAGGAAAAGAAACTATCTAGGCTACTTTTATACTTACACTGGGCTTATGATGCTGCTGGCATCTTGTAGCTGTAGATTCACACTTCGTATTAGGGAGCCTGCCATCACTGACAGTAACTCATTGGAAAGGAAGGATGGAAAGTGTCCTCCTTTTTGTATGCAATAACAAACTGCATGCAAGCTGCAATCACTGATAAAACCCTCAGGTTTTTTCTATATGGTCGTGAATATTATTATCTCAAATTCCATTGAAATGTTGGGATATAGCTTTGAGGCTATATTGTCCACCCTTACTGTGGGATGATGCTCAACAGAGACACAAAGAGTCTATTACATCAGCAGCAGCAGCAGCCTAAACTGCTGATACAAGGTAGGATGGAGCTATGCTTTCATGTTGTTTACACCAAATTCTGACTCTATCATCCAAATGCGGCAGAAATCAAGACTTTTCAGACCTGAAAATGTTTTTTCAAACCTCTGTTTTTTTTTCATTTTTGGTGAGCCTCTACCATCTCAAATGCCACGTAATTGGCTTATTAGATAGCTGTGTTAACAAGTAGTTGAAAAGGTGTACCTATTAAAGTTAGTGAGTGTACATTGTTACCTTAATAGTAGCTAAGATCAAAGAGAAGCGGATGTGCTCACAGATTTTCCTCAGCTTGACCCTTGATTTTGCCTTAAAATGAAAAGCCACAAAAATGGTTAATATTCATGGTAAATTGATGTGAAATGAGAGTGTAGCAGCTGTGCATGGCTGTGCCACTGACAACCATCCATGTTCTACTCATTCCATTTTTGAATATGTGAGCTGCACCTGTGATAGACTGTACCCTCTGCAGTGCGTAGCCTGCCTCTCGGCCAAAGTCTGAAACAAGCTTGAGCCATCTCCTACCATCCTGAAAATGGATGGATGTCAGCTGCCTGTAGATACTGAAGCAGACTTCCTTTATGTTGTGACTGGTCTCCTTGAAATAAGAGACAGCTGACGCCATGTGGTCTATAAAGTTAAACTTGTCAAATCTGCAGAGTGCTTTTCTTTACGTTAAGTGGCACCGGGCTCAGAGTATGACTAAAGCTAAGTCTTTCCAGCCACCTCTTAGCTTGCTTCTAATTGACTTGAAAGTTTAAAAGGCACTGGCAGTTTGACAAAAGCATGCCCTCACCAATTACCATCAAATTACCTTAGAGCAAAGCACTCAACTCTCTGCAGCTGGGTAGAAGGAAGCTGTGGTCGCAGTGGGCAGCATCCAGGTGTGACCCTTGATTTAACCTTAAAATGAAAAGCCACAAAAATGGTTAATATTCGTGGTAAATTGATGTGAAATGATAAAGTAGCAGCTGTGCCACTGACAACCATCCATGTTCTACTTATTCCATTTTAGTTTGAATATGTGAACTGCACCTGTGATAGACTGTACCCTCTCCAGTGCGTAGCCTGCCTCTCGGCCAAGGTCTGAAACAAGCTTGAGCCA
>VVHJ01000186.1:26517-45214 GCA_015107715.1 Tylochromis polylepis | reverse complement strand
TGTTTACAGCTGCCTGGAAGAAGCCAAAAAAAAAAAAAAAAAGCTTTAACACTGAAAATTAATACAAGTTGCAGCACTCGCTGACATTTAATTTCTCATGCAATGAGGCCCACACCCCGATTTCATCTGAGCAGAGAGCAAATACCAATTATGAATGCACTGCAGATTAGATTTTGATGTGTTTACAACCAGCTGATGAATAAAAGATAAGACTTACAGTTTAAGGGATTTCTAAAAGGTAATGATTTGCACTTAAAATATCATTTCACAATTTCACAGTATGTATGTGTTCATAGTGTAGCTACACATACATATTTGTACAGTTTTTTCTTATCGCTCATCTTCTTTTTCCTGCACACAGCATCTGTCAATCATCCAGGCCTCTCATCGTTTCACAGATTAATTTGCTCGTGGCAGAGAAGGGATAAGACAGTCAGAGGTGTGATCGTCACGCCTGTCATCGCTCACTTTACACATCCCTCGCTTCACATCGCCTCCTCAATAAAAAAAGAAGACCATTCTCTCCCCTCCTTCGCCCTCCTCCACACATACACACATGTATCTGATGTCTCCATCACTCCCCCTGTCTGCTTCTCTGTCTGGAAGGCTTTCTGTAAGATGACCTGATGGTGCCGGCAGCGACGTGCTTATGCAATGCATGTCAGAGCTTCTGGTGACACAGACAAAGAGGAGAGAACTGGAGGTGGAGTGTGTTTATGTGCATGTACTGACGGGCTTTTTTCACTGTGTGTGGGGTGTTAGTGGATAGCTGTGGATCATTTTTATATCCTGTCTCTGCTTTGGACGAAATTGTGACCTAGTGACAACAACAGGCTGTGTGAGTCAGGGAAAAAAATTGCTTTTATTTCAGTACTGTGTGTCTTAGCAGAACAATTTACCAGACACTTATCATTACGTAACACATGGTTACCAGTAAATGGTTCCTTCTGCTGGTAAATCCACAGACAACTACCATCTGACTTGGGATGGGAATTGATGAGAATTTAACGAATAATTACAATATCACTTATCGATTTGAGTCCTTATCGATTTTCTTATTGATTATCATTGGCTCCGTTTTGAGAGTCGCCACCATCGCTAAGCAGAAATAAAGAAATTACATTCATGCTAATGAATTGCATGCTATGGTCAAATGTTTGTGCATGTTTGCTGAGGTATTTCCTCTCTTTGTTGTGATCGGTGTTAGAGTCGTCGCTCAAAAAAGTCATTATTACATATTACACAGGACACTTTTCTCAAAAGTAATGTAGCACGTTTTCGTTATACTACTCGTTACATTACTTTCATGTTACTCCGTAAAACAGCTGAAACACGCTGTCTCATAATCACCATTTAACAATATAAACCTGAGGCTACAGCCCACCACACTAATACAAATCCCTAACGAGGACACACATCTAAGATCTTTCTCGAAGTACAATACAAAGCTGACTGCACAAAGCAAAGATGAAAACCAGCACAGAAAAGCCACAGTGATTCTGCTTTAGAAACATGAACAGGTAGAAAGGGAGGCTGCAGCCTGACTGCTCATCTGCTTGTTACCTGTTGAAACTAAGGGTCCGGCATTTACTCACCTTTCACTCTTCTTGGCTAGAAGAGTTCTTGGCTAGCTTAGTGTTAGCATGCTGTCTTGGTAGATGCTTGCAAAGCAGCATAATGCGGTTGTTTCTGTCCTGGATGTCCTGTTCTGTTTCTGGATTCAGTTTTCCACGTCACCATTTATCTCATCCTGTTGTGCAATAAAAAGAAATGTCCATATCCATGCTCTAGACTGCATCGCTATTTTCCTCCTCAGACACGTGAACAGAAATCAGTTGAGTGCAAGAACCGACAAGTGGCATCGACAGGCAGGCAGACTAACGATTCAAAGGAATTGGACTACTGGGGACCGGTTTTCTACAAAAAAAATGGTTCTCGATTCCCGTCCCTACATCTGACTGTTGTTTGTTATGGAGCCTTAAGTGTGTTCTGGCTTTATGGTCTGCGACTGCGGCTTTAGTTCATTGTCATTGCTATCATCAACACATCCTTATCATCTCCTCACACACTGATTCTCAGTCAGGACCTGTAGGCATGTCACTTTGAGGAAGATGAGGAAAAATAATATCTGACAGATGCCCACATATACAGTCAGGAGGCAGACAGGGTAACAGGTGGCATAACACAATTTGGAAGCAGAAGGCTGGCGTTTCCCATCTGGGGCTGCTATTTTTACACACTCGATTGTGATTTTTCTTTACTTTTCTGCTGCAGGTTTGGGGGGGGGGACTACTTGGGAATATATAGCAAAGCTAATGGTGTGGGTTAAAATAAAGACAATGACATTTACATGCATTTAACACATATTTGGAAAAACTACAACAACAGTAAAATAGCAATAATAGTAGTAATAGAAGCAAAAGCACTGCAAAGTTTTCATCTTCCTGGTGCAGCTGAGTGGTTTCTGATTATCAATCAAGTTACTGAAATGAATCACAATGAAAAGTCTTGGACTGTTGGATATTAAATCATCTATATCTATAATTTATCATTAATGTTACTCTATAACATTTTAATATATTCTTTAATTTACACAGTTATGTTGTTTAAAATATGGCATCTAACAAATTTGTTATATTGTTACAATCAGTGTTGTTATGGTAATATAGTATATAGATCTTAACCTAACACATCCAGCCATCTTTATTCATAAAAGACTTAAAAACAAGCGCAGCTGACACAAAGTGCTGGAACTAAATAATGAAAAATACATAAGACATAAATAAAAGCCAAATTTTAAAAAAAGTCAAATAATTAAAAGTAAAACCTAAAAACAAAAAGAAAAATATCTCACTGGGGCCTAAAGCGGCAAATAAAAATGGCTTTTAAGACATGTTTTAAAAGTGGATCGCAAAGGGGCCTCTCTAACGTGCAAGGGCAAGTTATTCCATAATTTAGGAGCAACGATAGAAAAACCTTGTCTCCTCTGAGCTTCCTCCTGGATCTCGGTACTTCCAGGAGCAGCTGGTCGGCTGACCTGAGAGACTGATGGGGTGTGGGGGAAGGAAGAAGCTCAGAGAGGTAAGGCGGGGCAAGATTGTGAAAGGATTTAAAAGCAAACATAAGAATTTTAAAATCAAATCTAAAATATACGGGCAACCAGTGCAGTGAGGCCAGCACAGGGGTTATATGCTCTCTTTTTCGAGTTCCTGTTAAAGCACATACCCACACACAGTAGCAGTAAACACAGTAATATCACTAAATTAAAATATATGAGTAATAAAAAACTTATTTTTCATCATGTCATCACTTCTGCTAGTTCAGATGCTTCTGGATAACTTAAATGTCACAAAATCAAACACTTGGGCAAAACTCATTAATGTAGTTTAAACATTTATTTATATAAACGTCCTTGAATGAAGTTAATACGTCATACATAAGTCTTAATATGAAGACAAACACTGCAGTTGGAAATCTCCAGTTCAAGCGCTGTTACAAGCAGCTTCATTGAAAATTTAACTCAATTAAAGAAACAAGAGGACAGACAGAGATTGCAGCACAGTGTGGAGCGCTATTAAAATGACCATCACCTCACCAGAAGCCACCATAAACCTGACTGCTCCCAGTGAACACACCGGCTGCTACCAGGAAACCCTAAAGATGACGGCAGGACCAGGGTTACAATCACTAACATATTATCTAAGATGACGTGAAGAAAACAAAAAGTTAAAAATAGAAACAGTTTAAAAACTCCAGTGGATAATAATCAGTGCTTGACAAACACGTAAATCTCCACAGCTCAGGAAGCTACAGGTTAAGATTCTTGAGGAAGCGCTTTAACATCTGTCCAAAAGATAGAAAGGAAACATCCAGTCCCCAAGTAATCAGTTAATCAGCTGAAGTGACTCATCTTGCCAATAGTACAGTCACTGGTCGTAGCTTAGAGGACTGTGTTGAATCAACCCTGTTCACTGAGCAGGGCTACCATGCCTGGTTCATGGCCTTTTGTTTCCTGAGCACTAATATGCCCACTATTCTCACTATTGCTGATTCACCTGGAAATTCCCATACACTACATGCCATCAGTCGCCATAGTAAACATTATCTAACCAATCACCGCAATTACAACACTGTAATAAAAATAATTACTTACAGTATAATGTTTGTGTCCTTTCCTGTAAAAATAACCCAACATTGGGCAAGTTTAAGTCACACCATAATACGCCCTGCACCCTGAAAGGTACAGCGTACTTGCGATGTAAGACGGGGAAATATTGTTTGCTTTTCCTGAAATTATCATGAAATTACCCAGTAATTAAATTTACTTATGGTATACTTAAAATTATTTATGGTATACTTAAAATTACTTAAAGTATACTGTGGTCTCTTTTCCTGTAAGATACACATAATTTCAAATAAAGTACATTGAAATTACATTTAACAACAACTGTATTATAAATTGCTACAGAGTAATACTCTGTTTTACTTTGTAATGTGTTACTATATTTACCATTTATTTTTCATTGAAGTAGTAATGTAATGGATTACTGTTCTAAAGTCAGTTACAATTGTCTTGTTACTTGTTTTACCCGCTTCTTCAGTTACCTGCATGATGTACGGACAGAAAGAAAAGAAACATCTAACGTGACTTTTTCAAACATGACTGCGTCCAGGACAGAATCAGAAAACTTTATTAATCCCAGAGGAAATTATGTGGTCACAGTTACTCCAGGACAGTAAGGACAGTAGCAAACAAGTTAAAGTACCAATATTAAATAATGCAATATAGTACAAATGGCTCTAATATGTAAAATGTCCCCGATATATTACACAAATGAAATATAAAGTTGAAATTGAGGTGACGTCTTATCATACTTACAGTTATTTTCTCTGTAAGGGATGTGCAGATGTTAAGGATGTACAAGTATTGCAGTGCATACTTGAACTTTTAGATGGAAACAACTGCATCACACAACTTTGTGCGTGATGAGCAGTGAGGCTTGCAGCGCTGGAGGCTCCATTTCTATCTGTCCATATTTCTACAGCAGAATCACTGTGGTGAAATTTTTGTGCTGGTTTTCAACTTTGTGTTCACACTTTAACACTAAAAAGAAAAATCGCACGTGTGTCCTCATTAGGAGAGGGATTTGTGTTGGTGTGTGAATAATGTAGGGCATTAACTTTGATTTTCTCCGCTGAGTAACATAATGAATTATCTTTAAGCAAAATAATGAGCAATGTGTAACAGTTTGCTTCTTTCTTGGAGAAATGAACCTAACGGCTGGTGATACTGTTAATAATACATACCAAGGAAAACAAAATATTTCAAATTAAATGAAGCAGAACTGACTTTTTAAAGGTGTTAAAATGGTAAAATTAAAGAGCAGATGATTTTCTGTCACATAGACTGTATTATAGAAGGAGACAGTGTGGTATGTAAGTTTTCCTGTGTCTGTCCTTGTGGCAGTAAATAACAGTAAGTGGATAACAGCTTGTTCAGTGAACTCCTCTGCACTGCACCTTCAGAAGTGTCCAGTTTGCAGCCAATCACAGAGCCAGCCTTCTTGATCGGTTTATTCAGCCTGTTGGTGTCACCAGCTCTGATGCTGCTCCTCCAGCAGACCAAAGAACAGGTCACAGCACTCACCACAACTCACTGATACAAAGTCTCCATCATTTGGCTGCACATGTTGAAGGATCAGGTGAACATCCAGGTACTTACATTCCTACGCCACAGACACATGACATTGGTCATGAAACCCTCCTCCTCTTTCTAAAATTGT
Organism: Tylochromis polylepis; assembly: GCA_015107715.1. Lineage (NCBI taxonomy): Eukaryota > Metazoa > Chordata > Actinopteri > Cichliformes > Cichlidae > Tylochromis > Tylochromis polylepis. The sequence goes on along the minus strand of VVHJ01000186.1, from coordinate 39,431 downwards.
CTCATTCACATTCAGGACTAGATGACTCTTTCCAGACCACTCCACACAATCATCCACTAGTGCTCTGTCCTCCTCCACCTGCCCATCACTAATACATCCAACCACTGCTGAACAGTCAGAGTATTTCTGTAGGTGGTATGACCTGGACTTGTACTGAAAGTCTGAGGTGCACGAGGTGAACAGGAATGGAGACAGCACAGTCCCCTGTGGAGCTCCTGGACTACACATCACCAAATACTACAGCCGGTCTGTCAGGCTGTCAGTACTCTGTGAGATGGGGAAAGTGTTTACTGACGTTTCCTGAAGCGTCTCTCTCAGTGGGAATCAAAGAAGGTGGTCCTCAGCCTGTGAAATGCACCCTGTAACAACATGAAGTACACTTTAAAAAGTTAACTCAGTAACACTTTATAATACGGCCCGTGTCTAAGGGTGTAATTCCCCTGTAGTTAAAGGGAATTTTAGTGTATTTTATTGGAGATTACAACATAATTATATTTATCTAAAAATGCTTATTTAGTATTTACTTGTAGTTTACATGTTTTCTAGTTCCTAGTTCCTTGTTAGAATTTTGTATTTCCTTTGAGTTTCTAAGCACAGTAATAACACTGCCTCTTTTAGTTAATTCCCTCTGTCTCTGAGTGCCGCAGTTGGGTCCTGCCTTACCTGCCATGCGGCCAGACTTGACAGTAAGATGGGAAATATTGTTTGTTTTTCTGCAAAATTACAAAGACGTTATGCAACACATATAATTACATTGTTATTTTAAATAACATACAATCAAATTCCATTTAATTACAGGGGTATAACAGCCTTAGTGGCAGGCCTTATTATAAAGCACTACCCCAAACTCTGGCCATCTGAAATCACTCAGACTGCCCCGCATGTTGAACAAGCTAAAGGGGGACTGACAGTGTTAAAATGTAACACATACAGGTTGTAGTTACATCACCTGTGCTGCAACGAACAGCAGACAGATACAGTTAGCAGCTAGCTTGTGAAGTACTGCTCAGTCCGATGTCATAAAGAGAAATAAACATGAGCGACTTTCCTTTTAATTTTGGACAGTACATTCATTCTTTGTACACACATACTCAGATTGATGGGCAGCAGTTCTGACACCATTGCAGACTTATCTGGCACAGGGAGGTTTTTTTTTTTATTATTATTGTGTGATTTCACCTCAAACACAGTGAAACTGTGATGATGGTAGCGAGAGAAAGAACAGCTGCAGGAGATCAGGCGATGTCAGCTGACATGAGGGATCTCTAACAGATGTTGGTGTCAAAACATTTTTATGAAGTGTCTGTTCCAGTGGATGGGCTCTGATCTGGGACTTTTCTCAGTCCCTTTCTACTTCTTCTCCTTCTGTCTTTCTTTAAGACACACTCAAAGGCACACAGCACAAACACTCGTCCAGCACCTACTGGTATGAAATTAAACCAAGCCTTTATACTTTTCATTACAGCAATTTCTTACCCCAAATGTTTGCATTAAAAGCTTTTTTGCAGACTTTGTTTCTTATGGTCTTTGAAACAGTATTCAGACCATCTAGAAGCCCCTAACCTTCACACAGCAGCATTTATTAGCAGCACGGTAGTTTAAATGGGATAATTTTATTTATTTAGTGGCAAATCACAACATAGGTTATCAAAAGGTGCTTTAAATAATAAGTTTAAGACCCTGCAACACCCAACAAGGTCCTTTGAGCAAGAGACAGTCAATGGTGTGGGCTTATTGAGGCTTGCACTGGAAATTTGAATGAAATGACTGAGAGAAATGTGACAAAAATGTGGCCTGGTTGCAAGTTCTTTACACTAATTTTACACGCTGGCCATCCACCAAAATTTTATAAATGCTTACAACACAGAAGCAAGTAAATGCATCTCAGCAACGCTGGGTGCTGGGTAAGTGCAAATCATTTTTCATGTGCTCAGTTTAGTTTAGAGTGATAGCATTTTTCCACAGCCAGTCAATTCAAATTGCCTTGTATAAGACATAAAATGGTGATAAAAGTATTATAGAGTACAACAAAACAAACAAACACACAAAGAATACAATACCTTCAGCCTCTAGCCTTTTTCTTTATGATACTCTTTTGTAAAGCGTTCTTGGCACTATACAAATCTAAGTTATTATTAAGAAATATTCACATGTCAGACACATATCAGTTTTCATGTTGTTTCTGCATGAAACCCATGGTACCAATCTAAAATAATTGAAGTATTTTCAAAGTATATTTGATATTTGAAGGTAAGCACTTCATTTATACCGTACCAACATTATTTCTATGTAAAACAGACGAAATAATGTGCAAATCTGTAACTGAGAATGCACTGATATGACTGCAAATCAGTTCAGTCACATAAACGTAACCCTGAGTGTTAACAGATTACACCCAGAGCTGGGCTGAGCTGCAAAGCCTGCTGTTTGACACTGCAAACAAAATTAAAGACTCACGCACTAGCATTCTGCAGCTTTTGACTATAGTAATTAAACTACACAATTAAGTCATGCTCTCGGAAACAGTGCGACAGCGATGGCGTGTCAGGTCCACTCTTCAAGGTTCATTTGTAAAGAAATTCACACATTTGAGCTCCTGGGATCAATAACTCACATGGAGTGTTATTAGAAGGCCAGCAGCACCTCTTTCTTACATCATTAGTGCAGGAAATAAACTACAAGCTTGTTTTCATGAAACTAGTCATCATTTAACCTGGGCTGAGAGAAAAGGGTGTCCATGTGCAGCTGGTTGTGACAGGAGTGTGTAGGCCCTGTATACAAAGTGCAACACTTTACACACCTGAGGTGTAATCCTGTCGATTATACTAGCATGCTATATAGAAATAAAACTTACTTTCAGCTCCTCCCTTATCACAAGGGGTTCGCCACAGCAGGCAGCTCCCAATGCTTGGATGCCCTTCGTTGCACAATCCCCAAAGCTCCATCTACACTATATAAAAATATGCTTTTGAATAGTAGGGCTATTTTTCATTGCAATTATTAAAATGATTAAAAATAAAGTTTGCACTTGTACATTGAACATTGAATAACATTTCCTCAAAACCTGCATTTGTCTGACTATTATTTTTCTAACATTTCAGTTTGCGATCAAGGACTACACAAAACTGAATTACAGCAGGTCTCTATCTGAAAGTGCAACAACCAAACTTATTGGAAGTGACTCCATTAAATCAATTTTCTCCACTTTCTTCAATGCCATGCAGCACACAGAGCACAAAGTCATTATGCATTCTCAGTGCTGAACTCTGAAGACTCATTTTTAAAGAAAACAAGCTTGTAGTTTGTCCTCTGCCTTAATAATACAATTGGAACAAGGTGCTGTTGGTCTTTGACATTTCACACACGTACATAAATTTCATAGATGAATGTGTGCTACACACTAAGACTGCTGTAATTTAGCCAGAAATGTCACCATTTCCTTTTTGACTGTATTCTAGCCTTCATGGTGTATTTTATAATTGTGTATGTATATGTTGCATATTTTAACGTTAAGAAAAAATGTTATATTGTAATCTTCCAGAACTTTCACACCCAACTAGTTCCGCACCATGTGTCGTAGAAACACCGTTCAAATGTCAGAACCATCGACACGGTTTACACGATGGAGAGCACACTTTGGCCTTTTGGCTGCACAAGCTGGCATTTGGAGTTTGATGATCATCAACTCGGAGGGCAGTATCCTCATCCTCTTCTACAGACCACAACCACAAAAGCACCTCTGAGTCTGGCAGTAGCTCTACCTGCTGAAAGTTTTGTCTACAATGAATAAATGTCCATGTAATTTTAAAACATAGCTCTAGATATCTATATATTTAGATCCTTGCTTTTTATCACAGCAACAATCCAACTGCAGTTTGTCCAGAAATTGCAATCTCTAGTTGTTATTTATCCTTCATCTTATTTTGAAGCTGGAGGTGACTGTATATGGGCCACAGGGTACTTTTTAAGGAGTCTTCAGCTAACACCAGCCAGCTCGCTTAGATATGAAGGTACTGTAGCAAGTCTCTGACATACTTAATTGGACACATGCTAGGAAACTAAGTCAAAAACTTCTTTAGAGTATCTGTTGGTGCAGGCTCAACACTAAACATGAACATAAAGCAGCCACCTCTTACTCAAAGCAGCCCATTGCCTATTAAGGCATAACTCTAATCCGTAATGTGATTTGAATTGCTGGGTTATTTCTGTAGCTAAGCTGGACTTACTTTTGGAGACAGCCTTAGGTAACTACTTCAGGTTGGCTTCATTTTTAGCTCTGAAGGTTGCCACTTGGCTTAAACCTTACGAAACAGTGGCAACACGCATCAATCAGGAAACCCTGCTTTGCTGTTCTGAGCAGAGAGTACAGACAAATGTCACTTTTTTTTAGTGCAGGTTTACCAAGTGAAAGCTGCAAAGCTTGAAGATTTATCTTCATGACAACTGAAGAAAATACATCTGCTCCACATTCTTTCCAGTCTACCAATTTAGGTCACAGTCTTTGTGCGTCCTGTCCAGCTGGCCCACCCTGTGAAAAGCAGATGCATGTTGGTTTTCACTGAGTAATACCCATGCAACAGAGACCAGCCCTCTGCGGTCATTATCAGGCCACAGGATCCTGACTCGTTAACTCACTTGTCAGATTCTGGAGTCCAGGAGATGTGAACAAGGTGTCACTGAGCCGTGCGGGGGAGGACTGATCCGTGATGAAGGCAGGGAAACAGACAGGATACAGGCGACGTGGAAAACCAAGTCAACTCTTCTGCCTGCTGTCAGTGCAAGGCCCTGAGGCACTGTGAGCCCAGCAGCACACGAATGCATGTGAGTGCCTTGGCACGTGTGTTATTGCACGTCTGTGTGTGGATACAGTCTCGTACTAGTCCTTTTTAAATAAATAACAAACCTGGCTTCCTCAAAGCCAGGTTTGTTATTTTATTTCTTTACAATCTTCACAACAGAAAACAGGCCTTCCTTTTTTTTTCTGATTATCAAAATAAAAACAAATTTCCAAACAGTTTTTCTGCACAACTAATTGTTTGATCGATTCAAACATTTATGGTCTGTTGTGTATTGCTGCCCTGCGTCGTCTAAAAGCCAAAAATATGGTCATATTTACCATTTATTACCTGTGATTTGTTGCTGTGTGTTTCATGCACAGCTACATGTACCAAACAATGGATGTTGCTGCTTTAGGGTTTAAGACTTTTCTGTCTTAAATGTTAATCTTGTCCTACTGCTTTTATTTAAGGTGTCTTCTTATCTTATACGGGATTGTAGCTAATGCTGAAAGATGGCGGAAGTGATGAATCTCCTTGTCTGTTTTAAACAATTAAACTTTCAATTTTGTCACTGGTCGAGGTTTGAGTTTATATTTTAGTAAACAACAACCAAAAAAAAGGAGAAAAGATTTTTATTGGCGAATCTTTCACATATAAAACTATCTTAACTGTGCTGCCAGTTTATAAAAGCTCAGTAAAAATTAGAAAGCATTTCATTTTGAAACATACAGAGTGAAAGTATGAAACAGCGTTACATGAATTTTTTCACTGGTAATATATACTCACAGGACACTTCATTAGGTACACCTTGCTAGTACCGGACTGGACCCTTTTTTCCTTCAGAGCTGCTTTAATTCTTCATGGCACAGATTCAGGAAGGTCCTGGAAACATTCTCATCATCTTGTGGTGACAGCATCACACAGACGCTGCACATCCATGATGTGAATCTCCTGTTTCACCACATCCCAAAGGTACTTTATTGGATTGAGATCTAGTGACTGCGGAGGTCATTTGAGTTCAGTGAACTCATTGTCATGGTCAAGAAACCAGTTTGAGATCATCTGAGCTGTGACATGGTGTGTTATCCTGCTGGAAGCAGCCATATGAAGATGGTAGACTGTGGTCATAAAGGGATGGACATGGTCAGCAACAATACTCAGGTAGTCTGTGGTGTTTAAATTGTCCTCAGTTGGTACTGAGGGGCCCAAAAATGTGCAAAGAAGATATCCCCCCACACAATTACACATTACATTACAACACCGCCTGAACAATTAATACAAGGCTGGCTGGATCCATGCTTTCATGCTGTTTACACCAGATTCTTACAATACTATCTGAATGTTGCCGCAGAAATTGAGACTCTTCAGACCAGGCAGCATTTTTGATCAATTTTGGTGAGCCTGTGTGAACTGTAGCCTCAGTTTCCTGTTCTTAGCTGACAGGAATGGCACCTTATGTGGTCCTCTGCTGCTGTGGTACATCTGCTTCAAGGTTGGATATGTTTTGCTCTTCTGCACAACTTGGTTGTAACAAATGGTTAAGTAACTGTTGCCTTCCTATCGGCTCAAAGCAGTCTGGCCATTCTTCTGACATCAACAAGCATTTTCATAGAGAGAACTGTTCTGCTCTGTGGATATTTTCAGTTTTTCAGAGCATTATTTGTAAACCATCGAGATGGTTGTGTGGGAAATTCCCAGTAGATCATCAGTTTCTTAAATACTCAGGTCAGCAACAACAACCATGACACGTTCAAATTTAACCTTTCTTCCTCATTCTGACACTCAGTTTGAATTTCAGCAGGTCGTCTACGTGACTAAATGCATTAAGCTGCTTTCATGTGATCAGATGTTTGAGGTAGTGAACAGCTGAACAGGTGTAACTACATTTCCACCACATAAATCTTAGGGTGTGAATTACATATAGATTGAACACACACTTGCTTGCAGCATTTCTAAAGACAGAAGGAGAAAGCACACAACTTTCCTGAGCTGTATCAACTGCTACTTATTACTATGCAGCTACTTGTCTTCTGTCTATCATGTTATCTTCCCTGAAGAGCTCTTGAACTGACACGAAGCAGCCTGAACAGCACCGCATCTGTCTGCCAACATGATCACCCAGCAGCATTGGATATGAGCCTACACACAATATTTGCCATGACTCTAACATGTCACACACACACACACACTGACAGTATCTCATATGACCAGTGCCCGTGTCCCTGCTCATTTATCTCTCGGTGAGTCAGAGATGCTTTTTTGCAGCGTTGAGACCGCAACACATCACTTCCATTTTAGTTCACACTCTGAAGGGCTGTGGGCGGCATGAGTGTGTGTTTGTGCAGGGAGAGAGAGCAAGAGGGCATAAAGGAAAGGGAGAGGACTTATGTGCATGTGTGTGTGTGTGTTGCAATTAATTAGCATTAGCTGGGTGCTGTTGGTTTCCGAGTGGCTGCAGATTGCCACGCTGGAGATTTTTCCACTCAGTGGATGGAGGAACTGGCCCACAGTGATCTGGCGTGTGAAAGCTGCTGGAAAGACGAGGATGTCCGAACAAGGCAAACACCAAGCAGTGAAACACCGAGAGCTACACAACACTGGAAGCATAGATTCCCCACTGAAGGCGTTCAGCAGCTTGAGAAAATGTGGCATTAAACACACACACACACACACACACACACACACACACACACACACACACACACACACACACACACACACACACACACACACACACACACACACACTGACCTTGGAATGATGCAGTTTCACGTGCCAGTTTGGTTGGATTAAGTTAATCACATGAAGCATGCACAGAAAATGTAACTAGCTATGTATCAGTATGAGTGGTTAAAGACTTGATATATCAATTAAGCAAGCAGCAAAGTTTGCGAGCATTGCTTTGGCTAAGATTTCAACATTTCTGTAATAGCAGCTGTTGCTGTGTTCTTAAACTGGCAGCTGTCTAATTTATCTCTAAGCTTCCCAAATAACAGCCTAAAAGACTGAAAACAAAGCAAAACCGATACTGAGGTGCCCAAAATGAAGCAACTCAATTGGCCACTAGAAATCTCTTTGACCTCCACGTTAAGGTCACAATTATAAAATGTAAAAAATCTTTCTGATGACCTGTTTTTAAGCCTTGAGACTGAGTGTTTTCACTGTTTCATTTTTTCAGTTTTGAACATGAGCAGAAGGTGAATGAAGCTACGCATAATTTCCGTCCATCCATCTTCTGCGTAGAACAAGCCTACTGGAAGGCCTCCCCTAGGAAGCGCCAGGGGGGCATCCAAGTCAGATGCCACGTCAGCTGCCTCCTTTTGATGTGGAGCAGCAGCTCGACTCTGAGTCCATCCCGAATGACTGAACTTCTCATCCTGTCTCTTTAATGGAGAGTCCTGCCACCCTTTGCTGGAAGCTCATTTCTGCCACTTATATCCACCCAATCTCACTTTGGGTCATTTGGTTATGACCCGAAGCTTGTGGCCATAATTGAGAGTAGGAACATAGATCTGACCGGTGCTTTCACGCTCAGCTCTCTGTTCACCACACTGGTCTGGTGCAGCGTCCACACCACTGAAGACGCAGCTCTAATCCATCTGTCAAGCTCTTGCTCCTCTCTTCCCTCACAAGACCCCAAAATAACTTAAGCTCCTCCACTTGGGGCAGCAACTCATCCCTGACCCGGAGTGGGCACTCCACCATTTTCAGGCTGAGAACCATGGTCTTAGACTTTGAGGTGCAAATTCTCTTTCTTGGTTCTTATTTACGTTCGGCTGTAAGCTGCTTCAGTGTGATGAAACCAACAGAACCACATCATCCACAAACAGCAGAGAAAATTTCAGAGACCACCAAAGTGGTCTCTGAGTGGCCCTGAGAAATTCTGTCCATAAAAACGATGAACAGAATCTGAGACAAAGGGTAGCCCTGGCAAAGTCCAGCAGCCACCAAAAACGGGTCCAACTCAATGCAGACAAAGCTCTCGCTGCAGTTTCTACAGAGACCAAATGAGAAAATATAGAATTCAGTATTTCTCCACTGGGGCTTTATTCCTGGCAGCACAGCTGAGCCTTTGAAGGAAAGTACTGCTCCAGTAATGCTGCATGTGTGAGGAAATAACTCATACACATGGTCCACTCGGTAGCTTCTGCTAGATCTCTGAACTGCATCTCACAGCCCATTTTATCAGCGTCTCACACTTCATTTCATGGGTCAGTCATTTCTTGGAAAGTTTGCTGGCCACATTTATGTAACACTGGTGCTATTTCAAGGAAAACCGGCAATGATGCAGTTATTCAGAGTTAAGTTTGGCACATGGAGCTCACAGAATATGCATCGGCTGGTATCAGCAGGAATGTTCCCAAGAGAACTGCTTCCACTCGCATAAAATCAAACATGAATAAATACATGTATTAAATAAACATGAAAAAGGTAAGTAATTTAAAAAAATTAAAGGCACTCTTTAGAGACTCTAACCTGTTAACAGTATTTCTAAAATCTTGGCTACAGCCCTGATTGACAGTATTAAAATGCACCTATACTAATAAAATGTTCGTTTTAGGCCAAATAAAGAGTAACAAAAGAAGAAGAAAGTAAGAACTGTAAACAGACCGAGTCCCACATGCCAGACATCATTTTGTAAATGTCATTGTCATCATTTTTAAAATGTCTGAGCTTCACAGTTACACTCGTCGAGGACAGGTCCAGGGAGGCATGAAAATGGCAAGAAAACAAGTCAGACTGCAAGAAACAAGAAAACAATCCTAATTAGATTAAAGGGTGTGCAGAGGAATGGATGTGAACACAAGACGCATGGCAGAGGCCCAGAGAATAATGATGTGATCCCAGACTTCAAATAACATCTGGAGCTGGCAGAGCACCAGCAAAGCAAGCATTCAGAAAGATAAATAATAAGGAGTGTGGGCAGGCAGGCACATTATCATGTTAGAGCTGATCTGAGAAACAATATAGAGAGAGGCATGAGGTTAGGATAAAAACACCTAGATCTGACCTTCTCCTGAAGCACCGCAGAGAAAAACGTGGCTAACCAAACATCACAGTGACGTGACCATCGAATCTCGACTCCCTTATTTTAATAAATCAGCCTCTCATTAACCACACGAACAAAACTGAGGTGCAGCTCTATTTCATATATGCAGCGCGTATTGCACCCACAGCATTTTCTGTCAGGAAGTTTGTTCACAGCAGCTTTTTATGTGTGCACATCTGGCAGTGAAAGCAAAGATAAAAGTCATAACATTAATCATGGCTTTGTTCCATAACAATGTGAGAGTGTACATGGATAACAGTACCCAGAAAATGAAACAACTACAGACATGTGAAAAAATGAGTACACCTCGTGATTCAGTAGCTTGTAGAACCTTCTTTAGCAGCAATAACTTGAAGTAATCCTTTCCTGCATGCCTTTATCAGTCTCTCACACCATTGCGGCTGGATTTTGGCCCAGTCTTTTTTTACAGTGTGCTTTCATTTTATTGAAGTTTGCAGCTCTCTTAAGGTCCCACCACAGCATTTCAGGCAGGTTGAAGTCTGGACTTTGAATGTGTTTGGGGTCATTGTCCTGTTGCATGACCCAGTTTCAGCCAAGCATAGCAGTAGCAGCTCTTTAGCTGTCAGACAGATGACCTCACATTTGACTCTAGAATATTTTGGTATACAGAGGAGTCCATGGTCGACTCTGTTACCGCGTGATGTCCAGGTCCTGTGGCTGCAAAACAAGCCCAAATCATCACCCTCCAACATCATGCCTACAGCTTATATGAGGTGTTTCTGCTGATATGCTGTGTTTGGTTTTCTCCAAATTTAGTGGTGTGAATCAAATACCTGTACTGTCATGATGTTTTACAGATAACCGAGGTCTGTAGACTCTGAGATGTAGCTTCCTCTTGGAGTTTTTTACACGGTCTGACCTCAGGGTGAATTTGCTGGGACATCTACTCCTGGGAAGATTGTAGCCTTGTGCATTAATACAACTCTACATTAACACAATGTCAGTTAGTGGAGTTAGTTTAATTGGTGATTCTAAATTACCCATAGGTGTGAGTGGTTGTCTGTGTCTCTGTGCTAGCCCTGCCTCAAACTGGCAACCTGTCCGGGGTGTACCCCGCCTCTCGCACTGGGATAGGCTCAAGCTTCCCCTCCCCTGGGACCCTGATAAGGATAAGTAAAAGATAATGGATGGATGGTCCAGCATATGTAAACATAAAAAAATTGGGCTTATACAAAATCATATATGACCAACAGTATCAAAGCACATATAATTAAAATTCAGGACAAGAGTTCTGCGGCACAGCCGTGCAATGGTTAGCCCTCTTGCCTCACGGCAGGAAGGTTTGTGGTTCAAACCTGCTCGACTCAGGCCTGCCTGTGTGGAGTTTGCTTGTTATCCCTGTTCCTGTGTGGGCTTCCTTTGGACACCCCTGCTTCCCCCCCACAGTCCACTTTGCTTGTTAGGTTAATGGGTGATTCTAAATTGGCCGTAGGTGTAGATGCGATGGTGTGTGGTTGCCGGGCAAGTCTCTTTCTATTAACCCTGTGACAGACTGGTGACTTACTAGAATTTTATTAGCATTTAATCAAACTCTTTCCATTTTCTTAGCCCGGCTTATTATCAATAACACAATGTAGGCTAATGCTTTATTGCATTACAACGGGGGAAAATCTGGCAATATGCCTCACTTTGTCACCCCCAACCCACATACTGAGCATATCAAGTAACAGTTTTAATAATTAGAAAGGTAGTTATAGGTACCAATACAATTAGTTAGTTAGTTAGATAGTTTCCCATGGCCACATAAAGACAGTTACAGTTAGTTAGTAATGTGACAGAAGTTCTGCATTCAGTTTAAACACAGTTTAAGTAGTCAAATGTCAGTTTAATGTGTTTAAACATGTTTATTATTTATGTTTGTTTCATATATGTGATTTGTGATAATATTACGTCATTCATTGGACATAGAATAATACAAATAAAGTTTGTTCAAAGGCACACATAAAGAACCAGAACCCAATCTTCACCTGTTAAACTTTTCACCCACCATTTCAAGAAAACTTTTGGCCATGTAGATAACATAAAGCGCGGACTCTGGCGCCACCTGGCGGCCATTAGCAGAACCACACACCTTCACCTGTAAGAAAAAAAACAAAAAAAGACGGCTGCAGCAGTCCAGAAATAGCTCTCACAAAAAAGCGCACAGTGCGTCAAAGTCCAGTTCCGGTTATGTGACGCTTCTCACAGCTCTCCCATGGTCACACACACGCAGTTTTATAAAGGGCTGTGATATTTCTGATCGTTTAGTCTCAGTGGGAAAATGCAAATTGTTTCAATTAGCATTTTCAGGACCTTTATGCGCTTTCTCTTCCACCTGAACGGCGCGTTATGTGCACAAGGGTTTCATTAGGGGAAACAGAAGTGGGACGATTTGCTGCCTTTCTGCAGTAAAAAGTCTCTTTATAATATTTTTACACTATTTTCTTGGTTATATCACAGATTTAATTTAGTTTCAAACGTGCCTTGTGTGCCCATAAGACAAATGAATTCGTCTTTTATAGTTTGCACTGGTGCTGTCTTCCTTCATGGAGTCCACCAACCTCATGGGAACATTATAAAGGTCTTAAAGTTTTGTGAGGCTCCTGCATTATTACACGGGAAACGCCCTTTTTTATATATCGTGTCCACTATGTCAAAAACAACCCAAACAAAAAACAGAAGTGGTCTTACAAGCAGAATATTTTCCCTGGCATGGTGTGATTTGGATTGGTGTGAGTGAGCGAGTGTCAGAGTCAGGGAGGCGGGAGGGGGGGCACACAGTGTGTCTCTGCTGTGACTGTGTATCACTTCAGATGCTCAGACAGAATTAAAAATGCGCTCCTCCGCCTTGTCGCCGGTGTTGTGCGCATTTTCTTGACAAGCCCGTGTTCCCACAGTATGGTGCTCGGACTCGGAGGCTCGGCACCCTCTTCGTACATAACCATCAAACTCTCGCGGACGCTTAATTAAGACAGCAGACCGCGCACAGCGCCCCGCAGCACCTGTTCCCACCTTCACAGAGAAGGTAAGTTTTTTTTTTTGTTGTTGTTGTTTTTGGAATCGGAATTTGCGTTAAAAAGAAAAAG
>VVHJ01000186.1:13423-25557 GCA_015107715.1 Tylochromis polylepis | reverse complement strand
TTAAAACTGAAGTGCCATCCTGGCTGCGTAGGAGTAGATGTGATGTTCCCACTTCCTTGCTGTTGTTTTGCTCGTTAATTCTGAGAGGCGCATTACTGTAAGTGGTGTTTTGTGACTTTACATGACTGCTTTTTTTTTAAATTAATTAATTAATTTTTTAAGACCCCCCACCCCTCCCACCCTTCTTTTAAATGCAGATGCAGCTGAGGCCACGATTGCATTACTGATTGCTTTGCGAGTCATTGCTGTGATTATGCCGTCCTACCTACAAGAAGTCTGTGATTGCTAAATGGTGGACTGACATGTTGATTTTGACCAAATGTGTGCGTATATATTTATGTGTGTGTAGGGGGAGGGGGGGCTGCTTTCTGCCCTGTGTTGTGTAGGAGGAGTGCGATCGCAGAGTGCCCAGGCATGACGCTCAGAGCTGTTGGACAGAGTTCAGTCCTTTGCTGAGCAGCCTGTCCTCTGTGCTGGAAACGGTGCGCAGACAGACACATTACAGTAACCTGACTCATGTATATGGCAGGCTTCCCCTCTTTACTGCTAAGAAACTGTGTCATCACCTTGAAACACAAGACAGAAAAACAAACAAAAAAAAAGTGCTCATTCCTGAAGCAAATGTCCACCATTTTGAAACGTCTGGCAGATATATAACGAGTGCTGGCAGAGGAGAGAGTTTCTCCACTGAGAGCGTTTCTTACTGTTCAGTTAGAGGCTATTTTGGGCACAGAATCAAAACTTTATTAAAGATGCAATTAGTTGTTGTTGTTGTTTTTTTTTTTAAATATCAACCATTTCCCATCAGTGGGTCCCAGCAGTATAATCAAGTTAAGCTCCACTAACTTTGGATCTAAGACGCTCGCTTTCCAATGCGAACGCCTTCTCCAGTCAGCTTGATTCAGATTAATTTAAATGCACAGTAGGGCAGGGCAGCACTTCAACAGGAAAACAAATTCTAAGTAGCACCCAAAGCAGCATGTGATGTGATACCAATAAAAAAAGTTGTAAGTATATACAAAACGGAGAAAGTACCTACTCCATCTTATCCAACCGTGGTCGTGACGGTGCTGCTGGAGCTCTTGCTTTTATTGGAGAGGTGGGGTACAACCCTGAAGAGCTCACCACCCCAACATCCTCAGGTTTTAACAGAGAGAACTTAAAACATCACCAACAAGCGAAGCCAAAAAAAAAAATCACAACTATAATACTTTAATTTGTATGAAAACAGCAGATATTTATGATATTATCTCACTGGTATGGTTGCTGGTATAGCTCTCTGTTTATAGCTTCATATTAACCACAATACCAGTAACAATAAGCAGACACACAAACAAAATACTGCTTCCAATCTCTTCATAATAATTAGTGCCAATCATGTCTAGAAAAAACACATTTTTCTTTTTTTTTTGCCATCCATAAGTCAGAAGCTGCAAGTTGTCTTCTCAGAAGCTTGAGTCACAATTTCCAGGTATTATCTCAAAACTTTGACCTACTAATGCAAAACTTCTGAGTACAAAACTTGAAATTAGATAATAACCTTAAATTATGACTTACGGATGGTAAAACGTGTTTTATTTTGTCAGCGGCAGAAACGAGCTTCAAGTGAGTGAGGTCTAATGGTGGTCAAAGCACTTCCTTAATGATGTCATTGATCTTTATTGGTGTCAGTACTTGTCACTAAGTGTACAGGGCAGGTCCCCAAATGTCGTCTTCATCAGTTAAGAAATGACTGCCGCATTCGTAACGTTATCGTAGAGCTGCGCCTGCATCTCTAGAGGCAGCAGAAAATAACACACCTACATAACCACGTGAAAGAAACCATCACTGAAGTGATCAAGCAAACACTTTTGTTGTACTGCACACGTGCACGCTTCTACCTCGAAAGCAAATATGTACTATTAGCAAGTAAAAAGGTCACAGACACCGAGCGTTTTTGACGATAACTCAAATACTGTTAACACGTCTGATCAGTCACAAATTACAGAGTGCCTTTTGTAACTGAACTGTAAAAAACTATATTCTGAAATTCACGCCGTTATTGGGTTTGGAGCCAGAATTAATCAGTTCCACCTCAACAAGCTGTTGACAGAGTACTGAAAAAAAACAACAACATGCGTTTGAAGTACAAATACTCCAAAACCGATAAGATGTGATGTGATCAGAAGTACTGCACTGCCTCATTTTCATTGCCTCCTGGTTAAGGCCACTGATCCCGCCCCGTCTGTACTGTATGCTCCACGCAGCTGATGGAGTGGATGTAAAACGGCAGACTTTGGAGGATACCGTGTTGTTACTTAAAGTTGTGCTAAATATGTTCTTAAGTATCAGGAGCCTGAGAAATGCACACTTACTGCTTCCACCTGTTTCATGCGGTGTAATTAAATTAGGAAGTGTGTCGTTATAGTCCTAATATAGGTATGTTTCTTAGGCAACCAGACAGCTTTTTTTTTCCTCAGGCTTGAGCACGTCTGCTCCAAGGTAGATGTTCAAGATGAGAGGTTTAGGGCTTACGTCCACTGACTCAACAAAATAGCACAAAATAAAAGATTTGAATTTGGTTTAAGGATTAAAGACGACGAGTTTGCTAAATCTGACTCCTTAAATGTGTCAAAAAAAAAAACCAAACGTATAGTTGACTGTTGTTTTTTAAGAATACTGTGACAGGACTTAAAAAAAAATCAATAGGGGTTGTTTAATAAAGCAGAACTTGAAAATGAACAGATCTGGTTTGTTGTCCTCCTTCCCTGGCTTCTTCAGAAAGAGTACAGTATTAATGCAGGCTTTTGTCCTCTTGTGGTCACTCTAACACAATCTGAAAATGAAAGATGAAAGTGATCCCTCTTTGTCGTTGTCAAGGCCGCGCTCGTGCGATTAAAGATATCGCAGGAAATCCTGGGAATTTAAATACAAACCAGACGTATGGACGCACATACACGCACTAAAGTCTTATCAGCAGAATAATAGTTTAGGAAACAATTTTTAGTCCTAACTTATGATCGTCTAGTTTGAGGTTTCTTTGAGGGAAAGTGTTTGATAAAATAAAACTAAACTTTAAAGTTCCTAATCAAAGTCTTAAAAAGCTGCTAAAACTGAAATTAGCACAAAGTCTGCGAGAGCGACTACTCAATCAGTATCTTCTCCAAAGACCCCTGACAAAACTCAGCTTTTAGAAGTATTATTCACTCCTGCTTATGGAAAAACCTCTGACATTACCTAACAGTCCTTTACAAAAATATCATTTTGTATGAAGAGCTCCTCATGCGTCATTAGTTACACTGTGAATCACGTAGTCATCCAGAGGTCAAGCCAGATCAGAAAAAGGAGGAACTGTGATGCTGAAAAGCCTTTTTTAAGGGTATGGATCCTATTGTTTCCCAGCACATTTTGGATTGCAGCTTTAACTGCAGGCAGGATAAAGAGAGATTAAGAAGGAGAGGAGAGGTGTTTTGCCTTGTTTTTACTGAAAGCGGTGTGAGAAAATCTGGCAGTCGCGTGGTGAGATTCCAGTTGTTATGTGTTTTTGAGAAGTGACAACAGCAAAGTGACAGCATCTTGAAGAAAGTTGGTTTCCAGTTTTCGTGGGAGACAAGTGAATGTGGCTGAGCTGTTATTCTGGCAACGTTTCCAGCTCTTATTATGAGGAAAATGCAAGATTCAATGACCTGTTCAGATGGACAACTTTGGCACTCCAAGTCAAGTACAGGCTTTCCAGATAAGCTCCAAAACACGGTGGGAAAAAGACACAGTAAATAAGATTTGCAGTAAATTAAAATCGCCTTCAAAACTTTATCCAGTGATTAATTGTATAGAAATAATAATAGTCACTGCTCACAAATAGGCCACACTTTCTAGACTTTCTCAAAGCTGATGATGATCCTCCGCTTAGTTTTGTTGTGGGACCACAGACTGTACATAAAAATGGATGAGGCCACTGTGACGCCACCTACTGGCTTGTGAACTTATACTCTTGTTTTCTGGGGGACTAGAAGCTAACATGCTAAAGACAGACAAAGGTCCAATTTTTTCTTTTAACTTTTTTACATTTTCTAAAATTTCAAACCTTTTAGATTAACATAAAAAGCAAAAAACTTCTGACATAGTTTTGAGACATTTGCAGACACTGAAGTTAAGATAACAAACATTGGGAATATTGGAACGTCTACTTGTTCCGTGATTCTTTGCTTTTGTTTTTTGTTTGTTTTTGTGCACAGCCAGGATTGTTGGTTGGCATCTCTGACCGGCTTTTCCCGTGCTGCGTCACATATTTGGATAAGAGGTTGGAATATGAATTTACCTGCTAATACTATCGAGCTTAGTTAGCAAGGTGCATGGATAGTTCATGACTCACTTAGAAAAAAGCAGCATACATGTCTAATGTGAGCTCCAGCACATTTTCTTTGTGGACCAGCTGAGGTCAGGTGACTTACGCTGCTGCTGGCTCTGAGGTTTCCTGCTCTTCCTGAATTCATCCAGCTGCATCCTACACTATATGAGCAGATGTTATATGAGGCATCATGACTGCTTTCCAAATCCTATTTAATAAAAACACGGCACAAAGGTGGAATATGTGAGATTATCATCAGCTAAAATTCACATTGATGACTCCTACCAAAGTTCTGCTGGAAGCAGGTCCTGTTACTCAGCGGCCGCGCTGAAACACATTTGGACACTTATTTTGAAGCATTATCAAATTAAACTTTAAATTTAAACCAGGATATTAAAAAATTGCAGATTCAGTCATATCTGATTTAAAACATATTTTAAAAGTTTGCTTACTTTTATCACAAATAAGGCTTTAGCACCTTTTCCCTCTAGAAGCTAATCCTCTACTGATAAAAATGCTTTCAGTAAGGATTTGATTTTATTGGTTTAGTTTTGAGCTCTTTGATTGGTCCTTTTTGGGTTTATTGGCCAATAGCTGTTCTTCTACAGCATTATGCAGTGTAGTAAAGACGTGTGTGGTGGAGCCGCTTAGTGGATTGGCAGTTGCTAAAGTCTGTTCTGAGCGTGCTTAAATGCACTCAGGTAAGTTTGTCAATTTGTTATTTATAATCAATATTAGAGAATACATATAGATATCAATAGCTGTGTTTGTTGTGTATATTGTTTCTTAAATTGCTAATGTCTAGACTAGCTAGTCTGGGTGGTATGCTAACCACTGCTTGGTCAGTCAAATTTATGTGTACATTTCTGAAGAATATTTCTATTATTTATATGTAAATATTCTATAAATACTGCCTTAATGTACACATGCATTCAAATAACATAGCAGAATATTGTAGTTCTGAAATAAAAATTTAGGATTACATTAGGTTAAAGTTTATTGGTATTTAGAAGAGGCTTTCTATGGGCCTTTGGTGCCCTATGGTGACACATGCAAAATAGATTGGTTACCTGGGAAACTGATGTACTTTATTGTTTAGTTGTTTTTGTTATTTTTATTTGTAGTTAGAATACAAATAAGCATATAGTACCATCATGTACTATATGCTTGTAGTGGTTTTAATTATTTGAACCTTCAAGGCATCCCTGCTGCTGCAAAATTCTCACACAAAATTCAATTCCTAATTATTTGAGTGCCATTTCTCTTTCTTACAGTGTCTCTCATAGTAGCCAGGACCTAACCTGCCAGTTACCAAGGATACCACAGCTTGCCCTGCAGTCATTTAACATCAATCACTATAAAATGTACCACAATATTGTATACTACCCAGCTTGCATTTTCTGTATAACCTTTGATTAACATGAAGTTATTATTAGAAAAATTTCACAATATGAAAAAAAACTCAACTCCAACAGTGCATCACATTATGTAAGCTTTAAATTTCCTGTTTAAATGTTTCTTGCTGAACATTTCAGCAATTCATCCACACTTTCACATCTTTTTCTACCTCTGACAGTTTTACACATTAACATGTTTTTTCTGTTTTTCTGTCCCTGTAAAATACAGTGTCTGTACCTTTAGCTAGCAGACACATTGTGTCAAACTGCACAGAAACAAAAATGCTTGCTTGAAAGTATTTTGTATCGTAAACTGTAAGATTTAAGTACTCATTAGCTGAAGGTGCTGGAACACTGGCCCACTTTATCCCATGTGTGTACCCACAGACACAGATATCTGCTAATTAGTGCTAAGTCGTCTTTCAGCTGCTCCCTTATTAGCAAGCAGTGTTGGGGTTGTTATTCAGTGAAAGTTATGTATTACACATTAGTCACCGCTTTTCTTGAAAGTAATGCAGTACATTACTTAACTACTCCACAGAAATTAGTAATTTGTTACACTACTCGTTAATTAGTTTTCACGTTACTCTGTAACATGGCTTAAATGCACCGTTACATAAAACCAGTTAACAATATAAACCTGAGGCCACAGTCCCACACACCAACACAAACGGCTATCCTAATGAGCACACATATAACATCTTTCTTTGAGTGTTTAAGTCTGAACACAGAGCAAAGCTGAGAATCAGAGACTTTAAAGCGATCGATACGTTAGAAACATGAACAGGTAGAAACTCTTCACTGCCTCTGTTACTTGATGAAGTTCAGGCTCTGGCTGCTTGGCTGGGGTGAAGACTCAGCCTTAACATCGCTCTCTGTTGTTCACTAGCTTTGCGTTAGCATGCTGTCTGTGCAAATGCAGTAATGAGTAAATCTAACTGTAATGTGATTACTGAATTGAAAACGTGTTACTGAAAACTGTAATGGGATTTCAGTAACATGTTGGTTTGGAATGCGTTACATCCCAAAACGGTACAAAAGGGGTCACAGCATTGGATGCATCCACATACCTGAAACGAAAGATGCCAGACACATCCCTCCCAGGGATTTGTGTCTCCTCCTGGTCTTGGACCGTGAATCTTTCACATGTTAGGTGAATAGTTCTAAGTAAGATAGGAATAAAAAAATAGAATTTAACTCATAAAAATCGGAGCAGAGTTCTTGAAACTGCTTTAACTGCACAGAAATGCATCTTACTTGTAAGATAATTGCATAGAAAATATTCTTAAAGGCACCAACACCAAAAATATGTGAAGTTCACTGACTTAAAATAACATAGGTGTAAGCCTAGCATAATAGCCCCCTGTGTTAGCATCCATCTGTAGCTGAAAGCATCCACCTCTCTAATAATGATGACTTTCAGCCTTTCAGACAAACATGACTCCTCGTACAGTTGCTATAGAGGGGAAAATTTGCTTTCAAAGTGAACTCAGGTTTTGGCATGTCCACACTGTTTTTATTTTTCTGCCCCAGCAGCTGCTCCTCAGCACTGCTGTGCGAGTTACTATAGCTAAAGGTTTAGCTAACACGTGCATCTACTCCAGCCAACAGCCAGCTCTATCATTCAGCTGGTGTTTCTGTTTACCTGCTGAATTTAGTGCCAACATTCACATACTTTCAGCTCTGCTTTTAGTCACTCCTGAGAAAAATATCTGTATCTGTATCTGTATGTAAGATGTTCATCAGCAAGCTGCTGTTTCGTTTTCAATAGGTGCTTTTCAGAGCTGCTGTTTTTTTCAGGGTTAATGACTGCAGTCTAAATGTGCTTTTATAGAAAGTTTTAATAGGAGGACTTCAATACTGTAGATTATTTTTTCAATTTCTTATGTTTAAATCAAGCTTAATTGTATTTTTCTGTCTGAATGTGCATACTTATCCAATTTGGGATCTGTATCAAATCTAAAAATATCCAATATTAGATTTATTCCTCATAATAACTGTGGTCTCCGCACCTCATATTTGCTCTTTTCAGTGCTAAACACCCAATTATTCACGCCAAATTATCCTGAATTCAAATAATCATAAGATTTTAACATGCATTATATCCTAAAGCTGCCACCGACAAAACGCTGAATGATTATAGGTTGCAGGCTGACCTCCATGTCGCACTATGGACCAAAAATGGAACAGTTAAATGATTTGACATCATAATGGATTACATTTAGCTTTTCTCTCACTACACACACACAGACACGCATCTCTGGTCTGACAGAACTATTTGTGATAATGCTCCTTCTGAATCACCACATCAGTTAACCGATATGCTTCTAAAATTATGAAAATTCACAGTTATGCTAACAGTCCTTCTTCTCTCCTACAGCCCAAGTGTTGCTTCTGACTCATACTAATGCCTTTGTACTACTTCGTCATGCACACACACATACACACAACACACAGCTCTCACTTCCTTGTCACTGGCCCTGAGTGCCTTTGCTATGCCGCTTATGCAGCAGGCATCAAAACGGACACCTGTCATCAGTCAGCAGGCCCCCGTGCCCACTGTTGCCCCCTGTGGATACTTATAGCCCACTGCAATTATGTTGTTCCATTAGTCATCCTACGCATGCAGTGATGGGCTGCTGGCTATACTTATTCACTGTCATGGTCACTCTTATGCAAATGAGAGATTTTACAGACTGATGAGAGTGGCTGGCGTCAAAGCAAGAATTTATGCTGAACATTAAGTACACAGTTGTTAGTCTGATTTGTGTTTGAGTTCTGCTCGACATGTTAAAGCTTTGACTATTATGAAGTTAGAGCTGGTATATACAGTGTATATAACAGTGTGTAGTTACATTCATGTAGCTAGATCACTGGCCACCGCTCATAACTGCAGCATTGTGGCCGCCATATTGGTCAGAAATAACAAATATAAATTCTTAAAAAGATGTCTTTAAACATTAATTTAATGAAATACTTGATTAAAATTAATCAGATTCTGCAGTATCTTGGTGATAGAGCTGTGACATTAACGGCTGTTCGCTTACACATTTTTCCTGCCACCATCCCCTTCAGAGTAGTAAAAACTTTTCTGCTGCAGCAGCAAGACGCATTGTCTGAAATGACAAGAGAAGAGGTGTTGTGGTGACAGTGGGTTGCAAAGAGGCTTGCAGTAAGCAGCATCTTAAATGATGTGAACTAAAAAGACTTAAATAGCATCTTCTATGCTACATTTGCCAACTGAATGTACAAAGGCATATCAGCTGAACCCACAGCTGATTTGGGTTGGCACTGAGATCAGCTGATCTGCTGAGAGTACATTTGAGCCTGAGCTGCTGGAATGAATGCTATACAGGTGAGGACAGTTATTAGGCCTATGAATTTTAAAGCTTTGTCAAAAGTCGTTTTTAACAGTCAAGGGATTGTCAACATAGCATTCCTAAACATACTACTTTTCTTTAAGCATTTTCTTTAAAGCATTTTTAAGCAATAATGAATATTTTTTCTATACAATTACAGAAAACATGAGAGGTTTATTGAGCCATAGCACAAACCTCTACTGTGCAATGATGTGGTTTAACTTTGTAATGCTCAAAACTTGTGAAATCAAATTAAAAGTGAGGCTTATCTTTTAATTTACACACAGTATAAAAACTCCAGCATGGGTCTGAACTGTTTCTTGGAAAAGCATCATGTCAAAAACAAAAGTTTAGACTTGAGATAAAAGAATTGTTGATGGTGACAAAGCAGGAGATCCACACAGTACAGAATAAACCTGGCAGAGGTAGGAAGCCAAAGATTCAAAGACTCTGGAAAGAAAACTAGTGAGAGATTTGATTGAAGGACAACCTGGAGAAAGATTATGTACACTGGAAGTGTGACACCTTTTGTCAGATGAGACAAAAACTAGGTCTCTTTGGCCGCTTATGTTTGGAGAAAGAAGGGAGAGGCATACAACTCCACAGTGAAACACGGTGGAGTGTTATGCTGTGGGGATGCATCAGAATATCTGGAACCAGGAATCTTGTCAAGGTGGAAGGAATCATGATGACAGAAGGATATGTGAAGATTCAGAAAGAAAAACTCAAATCTTCCAACATGACAATGACCTAAAGAATTACTTTCAGAAGACCACAGTGAACGTTACTGACTGGCCTGCACAAAGCTCTGAATTGAAAATCTGTGGGGTGAACTGAAGAGCAATGTCCGTGCCAGAAGACCATCAAATCTGGAGGAGCTTGAGCGATTCATCAAAGAAGAATGGGCTGGGACTGCTGAGGAGACATGAGTGATACTTAGTGAAAACTAGTATCACGACTGCAAACGACTGCAGGCTGTTATCCAGCAAAAAGAACGCACAACTGACTTTCAGCATCAGGGATGGGGAACGTAAAATAATATAAGCATCTACAATAAAATTTCTACAATTTTTGCTCTATTTAACAGCACTTGGGAAAAAATACATTTTCATCCGTATGCGATTAATAAATGTGCACAGTAAGTAAAACCTGTTAACTTTTGTTATTTGTCATGTTCATTTGTCGATGGTGAGCTGCTATAAATGTGCAGAAATCTGTGCATCCTGTGAATTTCTCAGAGCTGCAACATCAGCGTATAGCCATGAAATGTAATGTTCCTGCTAAATGTAAAATCTGCAAGAGATGATTTAAAAAAAAAAAAAAAGTGAATTTCCAGCGCCTGCTTATCAAAGACTCCAGATGGAAATACCGTATGTAGGATGTAACAATGAGCAAAGTGCACGGCACTGCTATCTGCTTTCAGCATTACTATCACTGCGTGTTTATTGGCTGGAGTTTACATTTGTGAGAACTCGGTAGATTTCACTCGTTGAGGCAGAAGCTGAAGACAGCATAGTCACATCAGCTCAGTGAAAGGTGGGTTGTTGAGATTTAAGTTTCCGCCTCGTTCCTCCTCTGCTGCCGTCTCAGGAGCCTCTCTAACTTTCCCTGGACTTATTGCATTAGGCTTGTTTTTTCCCCTGTGAATAGCTGGAAAAATGTGAAGTACTGTACTGATGATTTAGAATTTTCTTTGACGTTTTTGACAGTGCATCAATCACCAGCAGCATTTCTCTTCTCATTATTTGGGATAACTGATCAGGTTTGCAGATCACAGCTTGCAGATGTGTAAATCGTGGAGGTTTCTGATTAACTGGACACCTGCGCTGCTTTGCCATTACTACCTCTGTCATTATATGGCTATATGGCATCCACCTACACATAAAACTCAGCTGAAAACAAGTTTATGAGTGTTCTCTGGAGGCTGCTGAAATGCATGCTGGGAAATGGAGGAATCCACTGTGTGAAGCAGGAGGGAGAATAAAGGGACAGCATGCAACAAGCTGGGACAGACTGATTTGACATTTCAGGGTTTGTTTTTTTTTGCAATACTCTGGATTTTTCATCGAGTTTTTTTTGTGTTTTAATGAATTTAATGGGCTAACATTTAGTTATTACTAATTTTATCACACATTCTGTTATTTATTTATAAATGTTCTCCCTCCTTGTGACTACAAAACACTAGGCTTTCTTTGATGGATTACTGTGTCACAGGTAGGTCTAAAGTTCGTGCAGGATTATTTTTTTTCTCCTTACTGAAACAGGAGGTGGAAAACAAATGTTGTAAGCTACTGTTTGCAGTGATTGCAGCACTGGAAGAGCACTGGGTGGTTTTTCCTGCAGTGAACTGCAAGACAAACTCGATCAGCTGTTCACAACTAATGGGACTATAGATGTGCCACATTGGGTGGCTGTGGCTCAGGAGGTTGATGGTTCAATCCCAGGCTCCTTCAGTTATGCAAGTTGAATTAACTATGGGCAAGATACTGAACCCAGAGTTGCCCGTGATAGTTAGAAAGCACTTAAAGAATCAAGTGAGATATTTTGTGCTTTGTGACATGGTGTGTTATCCAGCTGGATGACACACTGTGGTCATAAAAAGATGGATGTGGTCAGCAGCACTACTCAGGCAGGCTGTGGTGTTTAAAGGAATCTTAGTTGGTACTAAAGGGCCCAAGATGTGTCACGATAACATCCCCTACACCGTTCACCACCTCTACCACCAGAAGCCTGAACTGTTGATGGACCCATGCAATGATGATGTGGGATCATTTTATTTTCAGATTTATATTTCAAATTAACATCAATCTATAAAATAAAGACATACTAAAGCTTTAAAATTAAATGTATTAAAGTACAAAGTGTTTGCTTTCAATATCTAATAATGGTGTAAAACAAGAAAGTAGTAGGACATGATTAAAGGGTAATAAGTCCATTAACACTGAGTAAATGCACTATGCACAATCCTATCCACGCTTAGATCTAATGGTGCTGTTCATCTGCAGATCAGCTGCAGATCTAGACCAGTGATGTTGGTGAGGGGTGGGGGTG
>VVHJ01000186.1:0-11739 GCA_015107715.1 Tylochromis polylepis | reverse complement strand
AACATTCATCCTTTGTTTTATTCATTTAAAACTGCCTGTCGTGAGGCTTGCCAAGATAACAGTGGCAGAATTACAGCTCACAATTTGGTATTTTCTGAAACAATAGCTACTCGAAGTAAACAAAAGCAGTCTTCGTACTTCAAGCCAACAAAATGGGATTTTCTTGATTGAAATTATGTTTGAAATTTCTGACAGTGGGCATTTAGGCATGCAGGAAAAGCACAGGAGTGTTAACGATGGCTGACCACAGTTCGATGAAACAGAGGCAACATCAACAAATAGCAGATTTTATTAACTTCAGCTTTAGCTAATGATGGGAACTCTTAAATGAAGCTAGCTAAAGCCTCAAGTTCAGGCTATGTTATAGGGCATAGACTGCAGAAGGACATAGACCTGGGGTCTGAAGAGTAAAGTAAACATTGGAGGCACTTACACCTGCATTTTTCCTAATACCCACATGGGGCAACACCGCTGGTTGCAAAAGACATTTTTACTATTATTTATTGTGTTATCTGATTCAGCGTGGTGCTACCTTGTTATCGACAAGCTGACGTCACGATTGGTTCGTGAGCTCCTTGAGATGAGCATTGTTGCCATCCCTATTTTGGTATTTTGAATTCTGGATGTAATGAGTGAGAGGCTGATCCTACTGCGAAACCATATCCATGAGCATATCCTGGATAATCCTCCTTGCTGAAACTTGGAATGGCCAAATTTTCCTAAACTGATTTCATATATATTGTTCTATATGTCCCAAAATAAGCAATTAAGAGCATGAAGTCATCAGGGAAGTGCTTACCGAAGTCAAGTCTGAGGGCGGTCTTCACTATGGCGCCAGAACTCTCTGCAGTCTTGGCTATTTTGGCCCCTTTTCATCATTAAGAGGAATGCAGGTTTAAGGCACTTCTGCTTTATTTATTTCTCAGTTTACTGGTCATTTATAATGACCAATAAATGAAAATTTAAAAAGGAAAAAAAGCGACAAGAAACATCCTTCAACCATGTAATCTGTGCTGTTATTGCATAGTATGTCCATCAGAGAGCACTGTGCGACTTACATGTTGGCAACACAACAACCAACAACTAAATATATAACTACACATAATAGATGTTGGTGAAACCTGTTTATGTTCAGTGTGTCTGCAGGGGAAAAATGTCAGCTGATATATCAGAATATTGAATTTTAAAAAAAATCAACAAATACCAATATCGGCCTTAAAAATCCTGGACTCGACTTTTTAGACCTGGAAGCTATGTTCACCTTTAATACTATAGTGTCCTTTTTTAGTTGAGTTTGTTTGTTTTTTGTAAGATCCTCCTCATTACCACATCTAGTTTAAAAAAAAAAGCAAACAACACAACATATAATTTTCCAGAATTCTGAACTTCCATGCATCCATGGCCTCCGTATCCGGGGCCGTGTCACAGGAGCAGCAGCCTAAGCAGAGATACCCAGACCTCCCTCTCACCTGGCCACCTCCTCCAGCTCATCCAGGGGAACACTGAGACATTCCTAGGCCAGTTGAGAGCTGTAATTTGTTCAGCATGCCCTGGGTCTATCCTTGAGGTATCAGAGCTCATTAGCTCTAATGTCATAGCCCCTTTGGTCCCTCCCAGTTTACTCCACTGTCCCAAACTGTTTTTCAGTTGCAGATCATTCAGTTCTCGCCCTTTCCATCTACTCTAAATGATAAAATACTAAGAAAATTTAACTTTTAGCTCTGCTTGTTTTACCAATGTAAAGTACTCTTTAGCATTCCCACCATTTTCTTTGTGAGAGTGGACAGCTGAGGTGCTGCTGCCACATCAGATATTTGGTAAGCAGTTTTTTAAGCATTAATAAACATGAAACATGAAACATGGTGAAAAAGCTTTTTGATCAAAGTGCAACACTTTTAAGGACATGTGGACGGAATTTATGTGGAAAGGTCTTTTAAAATTACCAACACAGAGAGAAAAAGATGCCTGTATTTTTAAGGTAGTTGAAATAATAAAGGATGTTTTCTTTGATTTTAAGGTCAGCAGCTCAACTCCTGGATCTGACCTCTGCACCAAGTGGCTTACTTTTTTAAAGTAAATTTGTAATTCTACAAAAACAACTAAGTAATACTAACAGGTGTTGGGAAACTAGCATTCTGGGTTTAAAAAAGGCTAAAAGAAGAACAACAACACACTTAAAACTATCTCCTCTCACATATCATAATTATCATAAAACACACCCTAATGTGACTGATATGTGCTGCACTTGTTTCCTAACCTCTCCTGTGCTGTTTACTGTTAATGGTCCTGCAGGGTGCAGACTGGGAACTGGTTTCTCCAGGAGGAGGGGAGGGTTATGTAATAGGTGACAGGAGGTGATGAAAAATGTGAACATTTCAAATGTGATATTCATTATGCTTTTACTAATATCACTGAAACGGGTCGCTGTGTGTGAGCTGTGCTTCGACGGTTTGATGTAAGGGGAGGAAGCAACTGGAAATATAATGATTATTAACTACATCATTTCTTCACTTTCCTTAAGAATAAAAGTGACATTTTAGAAAGGAAAGAAGTACGTCCTAGAAATAAAACACCTCTGTACCCCGGAAAAACCTGTCACCCGTCATCCAACAGTGTGTTTGTGTGTGTGTGTGTGCGTGCATCTCCAACTTGTTAGAGAAAGGGTGTTTCACTGAGTGGGAATGCCTGGTAGGATGTGTAGGCCCAGGTTGCCATAGCAACCATCTGCTGCTACGCTCGCAAGCGTTCGCCGGCAGCCCACACAGTGTGACATCCAGCAGCAAGCCAGTCTTACAGAGAAAGTAACACTGTGACTGAAAGCTTACATTAAAGAGCCAAAAATAAGCAAAAACAAAAAACCCCAAAACAGTGAATTAATTTCATTTCACGTCCACGTAAAGGTGAATTTGTTTAGAAAGTGTACATGCAATAAATTTTTTAGGAATGCTTCTATACTGATGACAGAAGGAGGAGAGGTGTGCAGCATGTGAAGCACAGCAGACTTTGGCAGATTATAGAAAGAACAGAAGGATGTAAATGTTCAGGAACTGTGAACTGAAGTTTGGTGAAGGATGAGGATGGTTAAAGCCGCTCACGGGCAGGCAGCAGGTAAAAGTCAGAGTGTGGCCCAGGGCTGAAGGAGCCACAGTGTCATCGCTGAAAATCTGTCTGGAAACAATGGTTAGGGCCATGGAGTCAACACCAGAGTGGTGGGAGTTTAAAAAAACAAACGTGGCAGGAAACTGGTGGTGTTTCTTCCACAAAGCTCAGGAATGGATTGCTAATATGATCTAAATGAGACTATCAATATTCTATCAAGAAAAAAATTGACTCACCGCTTCAATCTCTTGCCTTTCTCTTGTCTAATAATGCTATCTATCACAAGCAAGTACAGTTTTACAGCACACTATAAAATATGCAAAAAATAAAAATGAATGCAGTCTGCATAAATCACACATGCAGCACGACATAGATAACACTTTGCTAAGACTTTATGTGGGCTTTCTGACAAATCTAATACAACTCTTGTGAGGGGGCTGGCGGAGGGTTTGGGGCAAAATAAAAGTACAAAATCTAGTCTTTAATTCAGGAAACATGCAATGGTTATACACAGGAGTGTGGCAAACAATCCAAATAAGGGGCGGGCAAAAGTCAAGGCATATTTAAACAGAAATCATTAACAATCTAACTGGTGGTAAGTGAACTGCTAGAGGCTTATATACTCCATGGTGGCTGATGACTAATTGGAAACAGGTGTTGCAGGCTAAACACAGGTCACATAAATGAGGGCAAACCATCACAAAAGGAGGGGACACTAATAAAGACAGGAAGTAAAACTGACAACAGTGTAAACATACTGACAATGATTAAGTTTCGGAGGACTTGGGTATAAAAGCTAACACCAGGCAGTTATTGACACTTAACATTATTGTTTATATTCATAATATATTCTTCTGAACTATAATTTACAAATTAGTCTGTCCTGCTCAAGTGAAGTGTTATAGTTCATGTGGTGTTATATTAAAAGTGTCCCATCAGCAGTGTTGGACCCTTGCTTAATGCTAAGCTAGCAGGTGGATGATGCAAATGATCCTTGAGTCATGCTAGGTTTTTGAGGGGAAGGGCCACACCATGTGAATAAACCGCACAGAGAACTGCAGTACTCTGGTGGACCGGTAGTAGTAATATCAATGATTTTCATTTCAGTATAATGCATTATATATTCATGACACTACTAGAGGATTGTTTTTACCTGCAACTGATACTTATGATGTTTTGTCTTCTTCTTCTTTTTCTTTTTTCTTTTTTCTTCTTCTTGTTATTATTATTGTTATTGTATGCCCATGCTACACTACTGTTTGGCCTGTTCATGGAACTAGAATGATAAAATGCTTTTACATGGTGTAGTAGGTGTATAAATGCTAACAATAGGTTGTTTTAGCCCACTGCTAGGTGGTTGCTCGGTAACGTGATGCGGTTTATAATTTATCATGAATAATTCAGTTTTTGTAGACATACATGAGATGTTTTTGTCGTGAAATAAAAACAATACCACACCTTATTAAAAACATGTTAGGTGCATAAAAGCTAAAAACTGGTCATTTATTCGGTTGTTGCCAGGCAGCATAGTGACATCATAATATATTATGTGTAATTCAACTTTTGTGGGTATGAATTTTATGTTAATGCTATGTAATTAACATGATATCATACTTTTCTAAAACGTACTAGATCCTTAAATGCCACTAATAGGTTATTTTGCCTGTTGCTAGGCAACATGATGATATCATAATATCTGATATGGATGAGAACCTTGGGGCCTGAGATGTGCCTGTGTGCCAAATTTGGTTGCTCGACTCTTGATCTTGTGGGACTTATAAGTAAATCCATTATTGTTATCATTATTATCAGCAGAGGTATTCTAACATGTGTTTATTTTTCTTATTAGAGCCTAAAATGTCGTGACTATTTAATAAAACTAAAGTAAAGACATTTCAAAGCTTCTCCCTTGGTACGAAATGCTAACAACAGCAATTAAAATATGAAGCCTCATCACTTTTTTATGGGGGCAGAGAGTAAACGCATCCATCCTCTTAACCTTATCAGGGTCATGGGGGTTGGAGTATATCTCGGCTACGAGAGGTACACCCTGGACAGGTTTCCAGTCTGTCACTGGGCTAACACAGAAAGACAGATAATTTATGGCCAATTTGTTAACTAATTGACCTAACCACGCTAACTACAAACTCCACACAGAAAGGCTCTGGCCACATGATGAATTTGATCCCAGGACGTTCCCGCTGTGTGGAAACACTGCTAACCTCTGTGCTAAAGTGCTGCTGTTTCCTCAAATTGACTACCCTGTTTGTGATCACATTCTGCTTCTCTAAACTCCTTTCCTAAAAAAAACAAAAGTTATCATGATTTGAAGTTTGAAATTTGAAACATTTGACAGGAACAGCTCGTCTGATTAATTTTTTTTCTCTGGTTGCATCTGTCTTGCAGATGCAGGAGGTGGGCAGTTCCCAGCGAGGCTCTCAGCGGGCCTTCAGCGTCCTGGATCGTCTGCTGCTCACACATCCTGTGTGGCTGCAGCTGTCACTCAACCAAGAGGCTGCCCTCTACATCCTGCTCAGAGAACCTGTCGGGGTGAGGAACTGTCAATCATATTTCCCATATTATTTAATCAGGTGAAACAATAAATGAATAATCTTTTGTGCATACCAATGAACTGAATGGTTACATATGTACTTAAAAAAGCTTTAGCTTTAGCTTTATATTTATTGAGGGTGGTCTAAGTGTCCTCATCTAATTAACATCATCATCTAAGTACCACCAATCAAACTTATTATGCCACCTGCAGTTCTCCACTAATTAGAATGAAATGCGTTTGATTGAAAACCATGAAAACTAACCTTAATCATGAAGTGGACATCATCTCCTAGACCTGAAAAAGTTGAAGAAAATGTTTTGTTCTTATTTCTGTGATGTTTTTTTCATGCTTACAGACATTTTTAGTGCGCAAATGCAGCTCTACCCAGAGGAAGGTGCTGTGTTTGAGGGTGACAGCGGACAGAAGTGCCTCCTCTGTTAAGGAGTGCTTCATCTGCGAGGAGGACTCCAGTGAGTATAAAACAAGCTAAATTATCAGCCAACTGCAGTTGGAGCAATACACATAACACTCAACACGTCCACAGCTGCCAACTGTCAGGCCAAGTGAGATCGGGGGGGGCTTGTGTTGGAGTGCAGCAGGGTTGATAATGCAAACCACATGACTATAGAGTTTTACTCTTATTTTTTAGAAATTACCGACACAGGCACTAAGTTGTCATACCTCAAAAACAGACCGTGTCAGACATGTTTTTACATCTTTTTAGATGTGCACAAACAAAATTAACTGAGAATTATTTTGCTTTTACGGCAGTTTCAAACTGCCAGTATTTATTACATAAAATATTTAAAATTGGCCTTTTTATAAAACATAATGATCTGTAGTGAGAGCCTGGAGCAGGTGGGGGTATGCACTGGAGAGAAGGGGAATGAAAGACAGTAAAAATCATGAGAGAATACATGTGTGAATGAGGGGGAGACAGGTGGAAACGTGAACATGCAAGGAGCAGAGAAAGAGAAGATAGAGGAGTTTAAATATATCCAAAGCGACAGACAAAGCAACAGGAGAGTGAAGGCAGGGTGGAGTGGATGGAGACGAGTGTCTTGGTGATTTGTGACAGAAGCATAGCAGCAAGAGTGAAAGGGAAGGTTTACAAGATGGTAGTGAGACCTGCTGTGATGTATGGTTTGGAGACAGTGGCACTGACAAAAAGACAGGAAGCGGAGTTAAAAATGTTAAGATAGACAAGGGTGAGACGGTTTGGACATGTGCTGAGGAAGGATAGCGTATATGTGGGACAAAAGATGTTGAATATGTAGCTGCCAGACAGGAGGGAAGGAGGAAGACCTCAGAGGAGGTTCATGGATGCAGTGAAGGAGGACATGCTTGAGGACACTGGTTGGTGTGACAGAATATTGGGTTAGCGTGAGATGGAGCTAAATAATTTGCAGTAGTGACCCGTAAATGGAGCAGAAAGGTGGTACAGTGATATAAATCATTGCTACTTAAAAAACTTAAAAAACAAACTTAAAAAACAAAAAATGAAAGCAATAAACCAGAAAAGAAAACTTTACACATTAACCTGTTAATAGGAGCAAAACAAGTGGCTTTACAGAGGATGGCTGCACTGCTTTTAGGGATGCTCATATGGATCCTGCTGCTGTTTAATGTAGCAGGTATTTAATAAACTCAGAGGAAAGTTTATTAAATAAATCAAATCAATAAAACAAAGTAAACTTCAGTTTCTGTTAAAGGTTTGCCAGAAATGGATTACATTCATTACTGGTGAAGGTCAAACCTGTTGCAAACTCAGTCTGTATCAAAATGAATTTCTACTCTCTTATAGGCATTTCAATGTGTGACAGATGAAAAATGTAGAGCTGAGTAAATGAGGCAAAACTTAATATCCATGTGCGTCCACTAACTAAACTAACAAAACTGCAGCTCTTGTGCTTCCCGTGATGTCTTCGGAGTGATGTTGGTGTTCAGACTGTTGAGAGAAAGGCTGTTTAACATGGATTGCTTTTCAAAAAGGATTCTTTTCGTGGCTTCCTCCTAATTGGAGCGAGATTTGTTTTGGCAGCATGAGAGTGTGAGACAGACTGAAAACAGGTGTCTCATGTCAAAAGTGTGAGAGTTGACAACCCAGTCAGCATTTGTGGTGCAGTGCAGCTCAGACACTCGCTCGGTGAAGTGATGTGGGCCGGAGAGGATGGGTCCTCCAGATTTGTTTTGCAACTGGCACATTTCCTGTTAAAGCTGAACGAGTGTCCCACTGCTCCCATTAGCTGTCAATCAAACTCTGTCTGTCTATAACCAGCATTCGCCTTGGAGAGCTCAGCACTCAGCTTCCCTGACTTGTGTCGACTGGTGGCCTTCTACTGTATCAGCAGGTAATAATATTATATTAACTGATAACAGTTAATAAATCTCAATCATACTTCTTGCTAACATTAAGCCTCACTGGCCTACGCAGAGTCCTGACTTCAGCCCAGTATTTGGGATGATATGGATAGCCAAATGCCCAAAACTTATTCCTTCACAGAAGTGGCAGCTCTCACCTAATGCCTTTGCACCTAAATGGGAGCAAAGTCTTTGCAGGCTGGGTCCTAAATCTTCTTCATGCAGAAGAAACTGGTTTGGAACACCAGTGGGCATTAAAATGCATTTAATGCCCACTGGTGTTCAAAACCAGTTTTTACCTTGAACCCTTAATTTTTAGCTGTCCACAGACTTCTGGCCATGCAGTAAACTTGACTGTATCTAGCTTTAACTTTCTGATCTCACATATCTTCAAACTGGAACTTTGTTTTTTTTCTTTGCTCTGCAGGGATGTGTTGCCTTTGCCTCTGCAGCTACCTGATGCCATCGCTAGAGCGTCAACACACAGGCAGCTGGAGGCCATCTCACACATGGGACAAGGTCGGTCACTGGTGACCTCTTTAAAAAATAAACTGCAGCAGCAGGTACATTCACTTGCTCCAAATAATAAGTGTTACTTAACGTAGATCAGCATTTTTGGGTCAGCCTGTCTAATTGTCTAAATTGCCTAAATACTGCAGCCCAACAGAGCTGTTACCATATGGTATTTCCTATTTGTCCTACTCTCTCATAATTCACTAACCAGAGGTGGGGGTGGGGGTGTTGAGGGGCTTTCTTCCCCTTCAACAGTGAACCTAAATGAGATTTAAAGACTTTAAAGATGTTTTCAGCATGGGATCGCTGACAGAAAACCAAAGTTAAAAAAATGAGAGAGTAAAGTAATAGCTGACTAAAGTGGTGGCTGCCAGCTTGCGTCTATTTTTAAACGCACGGCATGCTTCTGTAGTGCAGTGAGGTGTGACTTCATTGCGAAAAGTGATAACCAGACTCTTTCTCATCATGCTTCTGCAAAATCAGTCTGCTTCTGGATCAGCTTGCAGTAGAAATCACAGGCTAATGTTGTGTGTTGTGCTGTATATTTTTTTAGTTTTCAAGCAGGTGAAACATTTAAAAAAAAAAATGAGAACACTGTTTAAGCACTTGTACAATAAAGTACAATAAAGACTTGCTAAACTCTTAAATGCCTACATTTAAGGCTTTCATGTACAAGTCCTCTCCCTGTTTCTGGTGTTTCAATTAGACTTCTGGAGTTCACCGAGTGCTTCAGACATCCAAAATGGACCGATGGAGCCAGCTGCATCCACCAGTCAGGCCCAGACTGGGGTCCAGGACCAATGTTCCCTGCTGTCAAGAGGCACACAAGGCAAACTGTGCTTCATCAACCCACTCTTTCTCCAGCTGGAGGTTTGCAAGGTTAGTTAGCTTAGAAGCTTTCTCTGAGACCTTTCAAGGACACTTGTTGGTGCTTTTCTAGCCTTTACAAGTGCTCTAAATCTAAACGTCCGTGCCACCCTGCACTTTACTTTATCTGTTATAGAAAAATAAACAGTTCATCAATCCATCCTTGAATCCATTTCCTCCCTTTTCACAGCAGCCACAGCTCCCAAACCACAGTGCCTCCAATAAACGGCACCGCTTCAAGCGTAGCATGCGGCTCCGGCTGTCTGAGTCCTCCATGAATCTGTCCCTAGAGGGGGTTGGTTCCTACTCGCCTCCCCCTTCGGTGGATCAACCTGGCGGGTCAGAAAGGCTGAACAAGGCCAACACCAACTCACAGAGGAGAGTTCATGCCGGTGCAGGTGTCCTGAGGAGAACCCCTGCTGTTTCACCTGGATCTGCTGAGGAGGATGACCTGATGTCTGTCTATGTGCCACAAGTAATAAGAGTCAAGATCTTTATTTGCACGTCAAAGCATGCTTATACTGATACGGATATGTGAGCACACCTCCTTTCTGTCTTGATTTATAGTAAATATGTCAGTTTTCACATCATGCAATAACTTCTCCTCTCTTCAAGACATCTCCCAAGGTGGAGGAGCCTCCGAAGCCCCAGCCATCTGGCCCAGCTGAGGAGCCAGGCATCGAGGTGGCACTTCTGGCCCTGGAGCGCCGCCCGGCTCCATCTTTGGCTGAGCTTGACAGCAGCAGTTCCTTCAGCAGTATGGATGAGGACCATGACTCAGACACAGAACCTGAAAGCATGTCCCAAACCCAAATGCATGCCTACCATCGCCCGCCGCTCATGCGCTCTCGAGGTCGTGGTGGGCTTCACCGCATGAGCGAGGCGTTTGTGTGCTTCTTTGCGCCGGACAAGCGGCTCACCCGGCTGGTGGAGGAGCTGTCCAGAGACAGGCGCTCAATCTTCGGGGGTATGGTCCAGGACTTCCTCTTGGAGCAGAGAGAGGTGTTCAAATCCCTGACGTCCTCGCCTTCGGCATCTTCCTCATCATGCGTGACCTCCGTGCAGCTTCTGCAGGGTCTGCGCCTCTTTCTGTCCCAGGCCAAGTGTTGCCTGCTGGACAGCGGAGAGCTGGAGCCTCCCATTGAAACCCTGGTGCCAGAGAACGAGAAGGGTAAGCAAATGCAAACATAATTAACGTGCTAGTACACTCTGATTTGAAACACGGTGTATTTAAAGCATAGTTTGATCTGTGTTTTTGAATTTTCTCTAAGCTAGAGCTGGAGCAGGCTTATTAGCAGAATCTTATTCCAATGAGGAACATTTAGTTTTTTACTTTGTTACACAAATGAAAATAACTGGAATTTAACATGAAGTATTTTTAAGTTGAGTTTCCTCCTGAGGGTGTTTTGTGGCATCCTGATGGTTGCTTTGAGTGGCCTCTGTGGATCAGAATTTTGTTTTGAGTTCATTACACAGATTGAATGTTGTTGTAGAGAATTTGAGGTGAAGTCAGTCCTCATAGTTTGAGCTGAAGACATGAGCATTATCCTGCTGGCCTTGCTTTGTGCCCTTATGATGGTGGGGTGTTCCTAGTCTGCTAGACCTGTGCCCTTATTTTTCCATTATCTGGATTCCCTTACCCTAACACTGGTGATCAGGATAAGCGGTCACACAAAGGTGTTTAGCAACTCAGTGAGTTAAACCAGGCTTTATCAATCTAGCCACAAGTGTGTTCACAGGAATGGGTTGGTGTTGGTAGCATCCTGCTGATCATAATCATAGATAACAGTGCTGGCAGCAGAGTGGCTGAGTTTTACGAAGGAAGATAAAACTACAATATTACAAAAAAATATGAAGAGGTTACACACACAAAATGGACTGAAAGTGACACAGCTGCTGCAGACAAATCAGCAGTGTGTGTGTGTGTGAGAGGAAAAACTCTGTACAGTAGTTTAGGATTAAAAGCAAGTAAAGAGTGACAATATTCACAAAGTTTAATCTATTTAAAGATGGGAAGGAGAGC
The DNA here is from genome assembly GCA_015107715.1 of Tylochromis polylepis. NCBI lineage: Eukaryota > Metazoa > Chordata > Actinopteri > Cichliformes > Cichlidae > Tylochromis > Tylochromis polylepis. The sequence goes on along the minus strand of VVHJ01000186.1, from coordinate 322 downwards.
CCGTCTGGGTGGGTTAACAGACTTATCATTATCACAACTTTATCACCTGCTGCACCAGTGGGGTTTAATGTTCTCCGAGCAAGTAAAGAATAAATGTAAAAACAGAATTCAAACGTAGCATGAATTTGTTCATCAATTTCCCATTTCAGAATCATATCTTGATGCTTATAGAGCAATAAATTTCTTTCTTTCTTTCTTTCTTTCTTTCTTTCTTTCTTTCTTTCTTTCTTTCTTTCTTTCTTTCTTTCTTTCTTTCTTTCTTTCTTTCTTTCTTTTTGTTGTTTGTATGTGTTGCCAGGTTATGGATACCTCCATCTCTACA
>VVHJ01000185.1:29476-49166 GCA_015107715.1 Tylochromis polylepis | reverse complement strand
AATGTGCTCTTCACAGATTGCTCTTAGTAGTTAGGGCTGCTCCCATCTCCAGTGAGATATGCCTGGTCTAGAGCTGCATTTCAGCATTATTACTGCAGGCTCTTGAATGAAACTTTATACTCATATATAGAATCAAACAGATTTAGGACAGATAGCACACACCCTTCTTAGTGAAACAAGCTGGAAAACCACATTTATATTAAAATGAAGCTAGTTCGGGCAGAGCTCGGAAGTTGCGCTTTTATTGGCTAATTAGCTTTATCTGGCTCAGTCACAACTAAGTGGCAAGCATGATCCAGTCATAAATATGCAGGTGTACACAATTATACTGTCTGACTGCACTGTCTGACTACACTGTCTGCTGACTGCACTTCAGAAAGAGGCTGTAGTTTAAGATCAGGATATAAGCGCTGTGACTAGGAGGATGTTACCATGCTAATGTTAGTATTTAGCCAAAAGCACTAATATCGCTGCTCAAAGCAATTTAGCGGCACAGCGTAAATGTGCAGTTGCATTTGTTTTCATCAAGAGTTCACACAATAGCAGTTTCCAGTCTTGCCTTCTTTACCAAACACAGGTCAGTGACTGTCATTGACTTCATTTGTTTTTTGCCAGTATAAACATTTGTGAGCTCTGCTTTATTTTCTTTCCTTATACTTTAGACAAAACGTGTCTTCCTACTTGACCTGATGAAAAGCTTTACGGTTTACACAGTTGGTGATGTATAGAACCACAACATAGCAACCCATCAATCAAACATCTGGGCAACAGAAAAGCTATGGAAAATGCAGGTCTTGTACAGAAATAGATCCTAACTTGTAAAAAAAAGTAAATATATGAAAAATGATAAACTTCTGGGTTTCTAAAAACGTCCTATGTTCAGATATCATCCTTAAAAGAAAAGAAAAAAGTTTCTTCTCATACTGAGAATGAATTGTAACAAGTAGTAATTTACAGCATTTGAGTTGCCCAACAGGGAGTTCATTTACAAAACAGAGCTCTATGAATTGTTCTCATAGGTTTTGTGAAGCAATTGAGAAGTCAACAGGAGAGCAAGAAGACTGTGGAAAACACTCAAAGACATGTGTGCACACTATTAATCCCTGTATTGCAACGTCACAAGACTTCCAGTTTTGACTTTCGGGCTTAGGGGGAAATTCGAACTGTACACTGACATGCTAATGCTGCCTGCTGGTCACCCTGTATCTCTGAGCAAACAGGGACTGATACTATAACGAGCATGGCTTATGCAGTCATCGCTTTAAAGGCCAGTATCTGGAATGAATCCAACTTGACAAGACAAAAAAAGAGTTGGTTTCATTACGTGATGGCACAAGTTTGCTTTCAAAGCATTTTAATAGCCAGTTTTCAAGTAAGAATGGCTCACATACCTTGGCTTAGAGCAGACATTGCATCAAAGTGAGATAGCCAGTGTTTGACTTGTTCTCCTCCCAAAGGTTTACGTGTGACCCGTGTGGGTGGGATTTGTTGACACATGATTTGTAAATCCAGCACAACAGAATGTTTCCTGCATGATATTATGCTTGGGATCATAAGTGGATCCGGGCAACCTTTACATTTTATTGAAACAATAAGAGCAAAATCAGATGGTTCTGGCCTGCCAAGCCTTTGTTTGTGTGCTCAGCCAACATCCTAAGCGGAAGGATGAACAGAGGGAATCTTGTTTACTTCCTTTGTTGCCTGCAGGACCGTTGAAGGATGGCAGGCTGTGACGGCCCCATTAATCGCCTGTTGGTTGCTCATGTTTAGCGGGCGCCAAGCACTGCCAGCTTTACGCAGCGTTGCTTGTCGCAGTGATGTAACCTGGCCTCGGTCAACTCAGTGTGTTAAGACATATTCCCAGATGTGTATTTGAACCGTTGGACTTGAACGCAGGCAAAATGTCCCCAAATTGCCGGTCTGAAATACAAGTTTGGTGTTGAGTTCTGAACTTCAAATAAACATGACATCCTTGCAAAGAATAAAAGAAAAAGGGGGGAGAAAGTAATAGCAGTGTTTCCCTAAATTTACTTTGACTCACACTTCCCTTCATTTAGGTTAATATGCGAGTGATTACAAGAACAATCCCCATTTTGCTTTCACTCTCTTTTCTCACAAATGCATTTTCATTACTTAGATGCAGTCATTTGGTAATGACTTCCAGATTCCCATTTTCCTCTTTGAGCTGATGGGATGTGTGGAGTTATAGCAGAACAGTAAGATCTCTTACTGGAAATTTATGAGAGCCTAAGAACTGTGAGAATTATGGGTTCATTTTACAGAAGACTTGTGCAAGACTGACTAAGAAATCTACAGGGAACAGCAATGTGAGACCTTAAAAAAAAAGATTGTAGGTATGGACAGTTAATGCAAGAACTAAGAGGAGTGTTGTGTGAGAGAGTGAACAAAATGAGAGTGAGATCTCTTCAGCGGAGAGGAGGAGGAGGAGGAGCTCTGGCCTTGGGTCCCTGGGCACAGAAGGTGCTGCAGCATAGCTGAAGCTTCAGTACTGATACAAACTCATCCTGCATTTTAGTGGCTCAGGGACGTAAAATGCAGGTAAAGGTTTGAGTTTTTGAGTACTGTAAAGTACATATTTCACAACAAGGCATCCTGCAGAAGTGTTGGAGAGTAGATAGCACAATATTTCACGGCTTCCATTTTTCATTTATATTGCTCCATGGTTTTACTTACTTACATTTTAGAAGTACTGTTTCATATTATACTTTTCATTTTGATGCTTTTATTTGACAGTTACAGTTTCAAGAGACAAAAAAGGAAATTGCTTTTATGTACCTGCAGAACATTTAAAAACAACAATTAAAAAAATCCACCCCTTGACCAGTAATTTAAAAGGTTGAGTAATCCAAAACTGGACTACCCAATATTTTCTCCATTTGCAAAGGAAGATATTAAACGTGCCCCACAGAAAAGCAGGATTATCAGCACCACGTGGGGTTTTATTGTCTTTTTTGGTTGTTACAGTACAGTACAGGTCACTGCTCTCCTCAACCCACAGCAGATGGTTGTTTTCAGAAGTTCTTTCAGGCATTTTCACACATGCACACTCGCCTGAACTTCTCTAGACCATAGGCTATATACACAAAGATGGGTTCAGCTTCCAGATCTGAAAATTGAGGCCAACCGGAGACATTGTATCCAGAATTCTGAATATAAATCTACAGAAAAAGAATCCCAAAATGCTAAAAACTGACGATTGTCACGCTCCTGTCACAAAGGAACAGGAAACTTATTAGTCGACCATGTTGTTGCACTAATGCATGGATACAGTGGAGATTTGCATATGTTTCAGCGGTGCAAACAAAGCTCACTACTGGTTACAGTGAAGTTGTAACTGTACTTTTTTACCTTCTCTTGGCTTACATTATACAAACGGTGAATTAGGACTGCAGTCTGTTAAGTGCTCTGGTGGGATGAACCAAACATATTGATTGTAGTGGCACTCCTAATTGACCTGTTAACCAATGTGTAACTTTGGCCAACGTTGCCAAACTTTTAAGTGGATTTTGATGGATTTGAGAAGCAGTTCATGCAGTTTCTATCCATTCATTTAGATAGTGGTTTTATAATACAGACAACAAAGTGGTTCACAGGAGGCCTCCTTTGTGACTGCTAAGTCACTCTTACGAGCATTAACTGTCCTCGGTTTTTCATCAAGAGGAGAACACGGAAAATGCTCCGGTCAAGTCATCTTTTACAAACAGTCAGTTTTCTTGACATTACGTGAAAGTGCTGTATGTGACAGGGCAAAATGTAGGAACATCAACAGTGCCATGAGTCCTGACTCCTGCATGCTGTGCTGAGGCAGCAACCTCACCTAAACCAGAGGGACTATTTCCAGGAATGAAACCGTATCTCATGCTATTACCTGTTGTGTGCTACATGTAAAAATGAGGAATTGGGAGCAATGTCAAGGCCTGAGTTCACCAACAAAGATGTTTGAAAGGTCTGAAAAACTTGCATATATTGTTCATTACTCCACTGAATTGCTTTATGAGCCACAGGTCATAAATCTATTGGGTATTTGAGTGTGGAAACACAGAGATAAATTCAATTCATGAAAAAGGCGACATGCAGTATAATGTATACGATTTTCCACCAACAATCTAAACAAAAACTTTATTGTTTTACCACCTAATTTGAAAGCAACAAAGCCATCAAGTGGAAGGGAGAATGTGCTGCATGTTGGTTTTTGATATAACTGAAAAAAATAATCACTGAATCATACACTGAGGGTCGGTGCAGTTAGAAGGAATGTTCCAGAAGAGAATTTCCTGCTCATTATTGACTCCAGGTTTCATAGCTGGCAACCTGCTTCTGTCTGTACACCGAAAGCTTTAAACATTTAAGGTAAGTTAGTGTGATGCAGCTATAGTTTCCTTCAAAAACCAGCTCAGTGAGCGCTGGGGCAAAATTAGATTTTGAGATGTTTTCCCTTCTGCTGAACCGGAGTTCATTTGAGGGTATGAAAACTTGGCACCTTATGAAATGGAATTCTGCCATATACTTACTTTCTTTCACAGATTTAAGTTACCCGGGCAGGTGAAAGCCACGGCTAGTTGGCAACCACATAAGCTTAAAACTAGACTCGCCAGGATGATGATGTATGTGTGTGTGTTTTTTAATATCTCTCACTTTGATGTGTTTTCAAACACTGCCAGCACACTAAATTGGAGCAGAAATGTTGATCAGATCTTCCTCTTCAAAGCTTTCCCATTGTTTGTTTTATGGCAAAAGTAAAACTCTAAGAACCAGAGTTTAATGTTATGTAACAATAGTAATATTTTAAAAAATGACAGATTAACAGGCTACACAGAGACACATGCACTGAAATAGAGCTCAAGCACATGTGCTGGTAATTTCCCAGCTTACTTAAACATAATTAAAGAGGAAAACATAAAATTGCCTCTTTAAGGAAATAAATTCATCCATAAAAACAAAGGAATTCGCTAATGGTAGAGGTTAATGTTCAAATGCTATCTTTGTTCAGCAAAAGGTTAGAGTTTAGTTTGATGAACCTGAGGAATGGGCAGAGACTCGATGGTTTATACTTGCCAAACTATCATCTTATTTCACCCTTGCGCCTCGGCTTAATGGAGCTGACGAAGTGTCTTAACCTTATAAATACTGTGCACTCAGTGAGGAGGTTCTTGTTTTAAGGCCATTATGACACCTCTGGATTTCATGTTATGTTTACCTTTTTGAAAGATCAACAGTATTTGAATGCATTTTAGCTCAACAGGGTTTGTTCACCGATCTGGAATCCTGTGTTACGTGCTCCTGTTTTTCCCATTTATCCCGCTAACTCCGCAAGGGTCTTGTGTTGATTTATCGGCGTGTTAAGGGTTTCAATGTTTATGCCTCATACCCTGGATGACACCATCTGGTACTAATCTGTATTTCCGTTGTTGTCTGCACAACGCAGCCCAGAGTTGCTCAGGACAGAGTCAAATGCAGTAAAGACACTAATTGCTTGTCTGTCTTCCTGTGTGGCTCCATCGATATATTTCACCAATATTTATTAGTGACTTTAAACCTAATCTTTCATGGTCATTATTTACAGTTACCTTGAATGTTGCAGTCAGAAGGGGTTAGGCTGGGACATGCACTGTACCATTCAAAATAGAATCTGTAATTTGTAGACCACAAAAGGAGAAACAGAGGGCAGCGACTACACAGCATGTTATATCTGATGCATGTACTCAGGGCCTCATACTAGATGGTTTTCAAGAAGGGTGTTGTCATGATAAGAGGTAATAAGACACAGGGTTTCTTCAGTACGAACAGCCTTTTATTGAACTGTAGCAGCAGTGTACATGGCTACATCCATTCCGTGTAACATACACCCCTAGACTGTTTTCCCTAGCGACCTTCAGTGGCCGCCCCCTATGGTAGTCTTACTAGGACAAAATAAACAAATCTCACAACAGGTGTTGGGTCAGATAAAGTCAAAAATGTTCTTGACTTGGCTGAGTGATAGATTTAATGTAAATTGGACTCTGACCAGCCATAACTTGTTGTTTTACACAAACAATGTAAAGTACCGTACACGGGTGATCAAAAACAAGCCTTCCAGGGCTAACACCATTAGCAGTAATCTTCCCTCTTTTCCCTCCCCCATGTTTATGAGCATTGATTGGTTCATTTGGATAAGACTTGAGAGTTTGTCAGTGTGGTGGGGTGACTCACAAATAGGTTGCCATGCTAGTCTGAGGTCTCCCTTAGAGGAAGGATGAGAAGTTTAGCCATTTTGGAGAGTGTCAGATCAGAGCTGCAATTCCTTCACATGGAAAAGAGCCACTTGAGATGGTTTGGGCATCTGTCAGATGACTCCTGGACACCTCCTAGGTGAAGTGTTTCAGCCATGTCCTACCAGAAGGAGACCAAGGACACGCTGGAGAAGTTACAACTGTTGACTAGCTTGGAACACCTTGGTGTTCTGGGTGTCCCACCAGAACTGCTGGTGAGATGGCCAGGAGAAGAGAGGTCTATGCATTTCTGCTTAGACTGTTGCCACGGTGATCCGGACCCACATAAGTAGGAGAAAATGGATGTATGGATGAACGGATGGATGGATGTGGGTATTTGGAGACATCCTGAGTTGTCCCCACAGACTATAAAACAATGGAAGTAACATCCAGGTCCAAGTATAGCCAATGCATAAGTGTCATGAACCTGCATATCCTTATAATGATCAACAGGAGATGAGAAATAGGTCTGCTTGAAAAGAATTATATGAGAAACTGACCCTACTTCTCGCTTGATTTATCTTCTCAGTAAATATTTTCCTAGTGAGTCGTTGATCTAAATTGCTAGTTGCACGTCTTATTTAATAGAGAATTATGTTCATTTTGTAAATTATAATCACACTCAGAGTAAACTACAAGATAAATTGGGTTATGTTTCCAGACGTAGCTACTTTGTGATTCCCAAATTGCTTCCGTATGAGAGTACTGTGTTCGTAGCTTCTCAGTCTGAGCCACCTCTGGTTTTGAAGAAGATGCCAAAAGCCAAATGCCATCATCAGGTGGAACAAACTAAGATGGAAGTAGCTAATGTAATGCATAAAGGTCACATTAGCTACTTCCATCTTTTATGTACAGCTTATGGTTGTATGGTTACTTCCGCTGTAACACACTGATGCTCGATGACTGATACCACCATTAGTGTCTGAAGGAACATTTGAAGACTCTCATTAAATAGATTGCCTATGAGCTGAATCAGTTATTTTTCCTGTAATTTACGTATAGAATAAAAAATCATTACTGATATCATCAGTTTGCATTTCTTTGGCACAATTTATAGAACATTATAAGTTGTTCCATTAGCTTTGCTTATACTGGAATGAACTGAGAGAACAGAACAGCAGTTATTGTCCACTCCCTTAGCTTTGAACTGTTGAGAACAAAAGAGCAGAAATCCTCACAAGTCTTTAGATCATCAGTAAAGTTCACGTGCCTCATTATGACCCAAAGGAAATGTGTTCAGAATGCTGATGAGACTGTGACCAGCCAGCCAAAAGACCACCAAACCATATAGCGGGCAATGACATCTACATATTTGTATATTATGCTGAGGGCTCTGAACTGTATCTTTCTCCAGTGTTACACCATGTTCAGTGCTGTCAAATCCAGCATCTAATAATTCGAAAGCTGGAGACAAAGTTCTTCTTTCTGTCAGTTTCAATGACAAAAGACTGTGAGAGATTGAATGTTGGACACTCATAATGTTTGGGTGTGGATATCACTGAAGTCCTTTTTATTTTCAAGTGTACTTCATTCTTTAGTGGTGAGCTCGATGAAGGGAGTGGACCCAAAATGACCTCACACAGACAAAGGATTTGCACATATGGCAATATATTACTTTTGGTTTGAGAACACATGCTCAGTGAATTCAGGTTAATTAATTCAAGGAAAGGCACTGAATACACACATTCCAGGACAAAAATAGAGAAAGAACATGGCTGCATAAATTTACCCCAAAGACAATTTATCGTTCTGCTCCGATAAAAAGTGTCTCCTACTTGCAGGAACACTAAAGCTCACCGTGACAGGGTAAACTCAGCGTTGCCAGTACATACCTATCTTTGTGGCATAAACACACACGCACCTCCACACACAGACACAGTACATACATAATGTAATGCATGACAAAGCAATAGGTACCACTCTATAAATCCTATCCATATCTGGCAGCTGATATTCTGCAACTTCAAAGCTATACTTCATGATCTAGCTGAGGATCGTGCTGCACATCTTCACAGACAGCCTGCCTTGGTATCAATTAAAGCAAGCGGTCCAAAAAGGGCAGAGTAAATCAAATACAGAATACTTGACAGGGGGACAAGACACAGATGAACAGTTTTCTGAAAACAGTCTGAGGAAGTTAAGAGTGAGCAGCCTATCAGTGGATTTAGCACCATCACATAATGCATCAACTATGATATCTTTTCCTAATGGACAGGAGATGAGTGATGCTTGAAATTATGACCTCCTGCAGATAGAGAATGAGCGTTCCTCCTTTCTGTCTGAAGACTGAGTTAAGGCTTATAATATGGTGGCAGTGACAGAGGCAGCATAGCAGGTGATAGTAAGAAAGTAAAACATCCCCAGGAAATGTTACTTAGCTATAAACTGTGGTATTAAACTTGAGATAGAAAGAATATCTTAATACTGAATCTAAGAGCACACACGGTATAGGCTTCATGACTTCGTGACTCAAAAATTATTTTTGATTTTATTTCCAAATTGATGTAAAAGAAAACATTAAATCCATCACCTTGTTTGGGGATATAAGAATGACACAAAAGAACAGAGACTTATTAACAATTTCAGTGGCGATCAAGGAGACTGTAATTAGGAGATATTTAAAGAATACTGATAACTAAAATAAATGCAGCGCATTATTAAAGTATTCACAGCACTTCACTTGTTACACATTTTGTCATGTTACAGCCTTAGAAATGCAATAAATTCATTTTTCACCTCAAAATTCTACGCGCACTACTCCAGAGCAGTTTGCTTTAAATTTTTGCAAATTTATTAGAAATAAAAAACAAAAATATAGCATGTACATAGTATTCACAGCCTTTGTTCAACACTGTGCTTAAGCATCTTTGGCCTCTTTTTGAGTATGATGCTACAAGCTTAGCACACCAATTTTTGGGCAGTTTCTTGACATTAATCTTCAAAGAAATGCTCATGCTCCATCAGGTTGGATGCAGAGCTTCAGTGCACAGCCATATTTAGATCTCTCCAGAGTTGTATATTCAGGTTCAAGTCTGGGCTCTGGCTGGGCCACTCAAGGACATTCACAGAGTGGTCCTGAAGCCACTACTTTGTTATCTTGGCTGTGTGCTGAGGTTTGTGGTCCTGTTGGAAGCTGAACCTTCAGCCAAGTCTGAGGCCCAGAGCGCTCTGGAGCAGGTTGTCATCAAGGCTGTCTCTGTACATTGCTGCATTCATCGTTCCCTCGATCCTGACTAGTCTCTCAGTTCCTGCTGCTGAAAAACATCCCCACAACATGATGCTGCCACCACCATGCTTTGACGTATGGGTGGTATTGGCCAGGTGATGAGTGGTGCCTGGTTTCCTCCAGACATGATGTTTAGCATTCAAGCCAAAGAATTTAATCTTTGTTTCATCAGACCAGAGAATTTTGTTTCTCATGGTCGGAGAGTCCTTTGGGTGCTTTTTGGCAGACTCCAGGTGGGCTGTCATGTGCCTTTTACAGAGGAGGGGCTTCTGTTTGGCTGCTGTGCCACACATGTCTGATTGGTGGAGTGCTGCAGAAATGGATGTCCTTCTGGACCTTCTCCTCTCTCCACAGAGCAACACTGTCTACAGACAATTCCTTAAACCTCATGGCTTGGTTTGTGCTCTGACATGCACTGTCAGCTATGGGACCTTATATAGACAGGTGTGTGCTTTCACGTCCAATCAAATTAATTTACCACAGGTGGACTCCAATCAAGCTGATCAGTAGAAACAGGATGCCCCTGAGTTCAATTTTGAGTGTCATGGCAAAGGCTGTGAATACCTATATACATGTTATATTTTAGTTTATTATTCTTAATAAATTTAAAAGAATTTCAAGCTAACTTTTTCACTCTGTCATTATGGGGCATTGTGTGTAGAATTTAGAGGCGAAGAATGAATTGAATCTTTTTTGGAATTAGGCTGTAACATCACAAATGTGGAACAAGTGAAGCGCTTGAAAAAAGGCTCACAGAAAATAAACTGGAATCTTGCATCAAATGGGAAACATTAGAGCTTAAATTTAATCTTCCCAGCTTTCTCGTAAATAATGTTGTTGCAAACCAAGAGGAAACCTCTGAGGAAAAATAAAGCTAATGTACTGGTGCAGTTCCTTAATTGGCCACTTGAGGTTTGCTTCAAAATTGAGTCAGTCCCCATAGCCTTCATGTGAAAATGGCTAAGTTTACAGCTGAAATAAGCATGTTTACAGTATTGTGCAAAAAACTGTTTTGGTTTCTGCAGCTAATTTCATCTTTATACTGAACTGTGCTATGGATTTTTAAAAATTTTATATAGAATTCACCCATTTAAATTGTAATACATCTCAAAGATTTGTACAAATAGTGGCATGGACATTTGTGTGCCAGCACAGGTGGCTACAGCTGGTAGCAGGTTTAAGTGTCACTTCTGAACTGAGCAACAATCTTTGCGTTGTTATTGAGTTTTGGAACATTTAAAATGTTTTTAATAATCTGATTCATAATCAGAGGCGGGAAGTAACATAGTACAAATAAATAGTACAAATAAATTACTGTACTTTATCTGTACGTGAGTAAAAACTGGTTCATTGAACATGACGAGTGAGTTCACTGTACTCAAATGGCCTCCACAGTCACTAAATCTCAAGCCAACAGAGGACCTTTGCGAGTCTTAAGATTCACATAGATCTACAGCAACTGTGTGATGCTATTATATCAACATGGACCAAAATCTCTGAGGAATGTTTACAGCACCTTGTTAAATGTATGCCATAAAGAATTAAGGCAAAAATAAGTCCGACACAGTACTGATGTCTCGTGAGTGTAAAATCAGAGTATCAGAGCAACATATTATTAAACACAACAACAAAAATAGTAATAACAGTTAATAACAGTTTATTCATACCCCACACACACATTAATATCAAAAATATAGCCATGTCAAATGTAAATTTCACATTGAGATTTTATATCCTCTACTATGTATTAGAATACCTGACAGTTTGTTGTGACTGAGGTAGAAAGGACTAAATGTCCAGCACAAACAATGGAGATGGGTGTATCGGTATGAACGGTAGGAGCATCTGTGTGTCTGGCAGCCAAAGAGGTTGCGCCCAGTTGATGTCATAGCTCTACGTGCTGATCTGCTAAGTGGAGGGCACAGCCAGTGATATAAGAAGTACATCTGTTCCACATACTGAATGAACTAAATGTTATGCTTGACCATTCAGAATGTGCAACAGATGTGAATAACTGCTAATAATAATTGTTTTGGCAAATTTAGCTATATTATGTTTAATTGACTAAATCGTGCATCACAAAAAATGTGGCTAAACGAGTTCAAACAAAGCACTGCGCTCCCTTTAAATAAGAAATGCGCTGGAAGCACAGGCAGGAAGTTTAACAAAGACAAATAATCTGAAATGGCTGGTTTCTACTCACAATTTTAAGTACTGAGGAAGAACACACAAGAGCACATTTTTATATAACTGTACCTGTTTTTCATTAAACCAAGAGCAAAAAAAGAAAACTTTTAAATTCTTCTTTCCCAATGAAAATCCCACTCATTGGGTTGAAACTGCATTAATAAAACCTGCATAGTCAGCTGTAATTACACAGTCTTGTTGAGGACAGTGTGCACAGCAGCCCTGGTGTCACAGGACAAAGAAGAGCCACTGCTGGACTTAAACAGCCTGAGCTTCCCATCCAGGGTTCCAGTTAGCAGCTGTGAGGAAAAGAGAAAAAGCATGACATCATATTATGCTTTTATTTTTGCACATTTTTTTCTGAAACTGTGTCAAGCATCATTCTTCTTTTTACCAACGCTCTATTTAGAAATCCGAATTTCATAACGGCACGCCTAGATCCCCGAAGAAGAAGTGCACCACCGAGGTCAAGACCATACTGTGTTCCCCACCAAAATTCTCGATTTTGCATACCTGCCATTTATCACCAACCCCCCCCCCCAAAAAAAAAACCCATCATGCTGCCAGGCCTTAACTCTGTTATATAACTTTGTTTATTCAAACAAGGAGATTGAGGTTCCTGCCAGCAATACTCTCAGTGAGTCAAACATTTGGAGATTAATAAGGCACCCACACAACAACGCAACAATAAACTAGCATTAATCCACACCCTGTAGGCAAACACACACACACACACACACACACACTACATACTTAATGACATGTGGAGAATGTGCACAGGCGAACACAAATGCAGACAATCAATGCTTGACTAAAATTTTTAGCGAGATGTACACAGTGAATCATACGTCTCTATCAGCCAAGAGAGCAGATGAGGGTGAGGAAGCATTACCTCAGCACTCTGACAGTCCGTCAGAAGCAGTGGGAAACCCTCTATGTGGGCTTTGCGGTGAGGCTTACAGCACATTTTTATATGCGCAATTGTTCAAAATGTAAAAGTATATAATATTATGGAAAAATAATTCAAGATAGGTCACAAATAGCTGTTTTAACCTCTATTTCATGCCAAGTGTATTTTTACCACCCAGTCTTAAAGGACTTCACCACTCATAGATTTTGACAAACAAGCATAGACTTTACATAAAGTAATGGCCTCCGGGGGCCTGAAAAGGGCCACTAACCAATGGATGATGTGACAGTATGTCCATCTTCTATATGAAACCTATGTAGGTAAGTGGAGAAAAACAAACAACCAAACTAAAAACCCCAACATTTTACAAAATGGGAATACTCCATCAGGGAGTTTTACCTATGGTGATTATCTAGACGTGAGGTGGCTGTAAAGATAGCATCTTTTTTTAAAGTATGCTAACATCAGGAATCCTGGCAAACAATGGTTTGCCAAGTTGTGATAAAAAACACATTTGGTACAGCAATGGTCCAACATTTTTTCCCTTGTACTAAAAAGGTTTTATGCGGGAGAAATAATCTTTTACCAGCAAGCAGATGCCTGTGCTGGGAAAGGGAGTCACAATAGCTGAGGTCTGAGGATGACTCAAACACACTAAACTGGGCTGCATACATTCTTCCTTTGAAGGGTGAAAGTTGCAGCTTCTCTTCTATAGACACATTAAAGAAATCCTGGCAAGTGTGAATCCCAGAGACAAGTCAAATTCTTCACAAAGGCAACCCAGTGAGCACAAACATATTACATCTACATATGCATAGTATGTGATCGTGAGTCTTTGTACACCATGACTTCTAGCTCAATGATCTTAATCAACAACAGCCAGGCTGTCTGGGTCCTGCTCCCAGGCAGCTGAAAAGCCTGAAACAGGGATGTCAAACATAAGTCCCGGGGGCCAGAATCAGCCCAGGAAAGACTCCAATCTGCCCCACTGGAAGGCTTTGGAAAATGTGAACTGTATTTTCATAAGTTTTATAGCTTTTCCTAATGAAAAGACCTCCACCATGGCCATTCATATCGCACAAAAGTAAAGCAATAAAAAGACAAAAGAATTCCTGTTTTTCAGTTTTTTTTCACATCTCTAGACATTTCCAATTTTTCCAGTTGGTTCACAATTAAAAAAAAAAAGTCAATTAACAAAAACATTCTACTTTATTATTACAGGACATACTGGGGAATGAACTACTAGAACATTTTCTGTAATTTTACACATTTATTTCTGACAGATTTCTTTAACGTGGCAGGATTTTGTAATTATATAGAAAAACTGAGACATATAGTTAAAATTGCACTTCATTTTCTTAGGGATTAAATGTGTAGTTAAATTTCTTTACACTGACAGAAAGGGGAGTTACACTGGTCCAGCCCACTTAAGAGCTAAGTCAGCAGTATATAGTCCACAATGTAAAATGAGTTTGACATCCATGACCTAAAACTTACGAGATTTAGATGACAGCTACCATGGCAACCATGGCTCTCCTCATCAACTCTGATCCAAAACCACTGTTACCGTGATAATATACCAATGTAAGCATGCAGTGTTAAGAGGTAAACATGGGAATCTTGAACTTTTATTTAGCCTCAAACAAGCCCAAATAATAAGGATAGCTGAAGGTTTTATGTGACCTTTGGTATCAGATGTTTTTGTTAAAAATACTAACTTACTATGGAAACACAGAAAGAAGTCATTGTGGGTCATGGCAAGAGGTTTGGTTGTCCTCAGCTTCATTTTTGAGATACACAGCTTTCATCAAGTTTGATTTCTGCTTAAAGATTTCTTTGCAATGTTAGATAACCTTACACACATAACCTGAGGCTGCATTTGTGAGTTTCGTTCATTTGTTTTCAGGTTTGGTCGAACAAAGTCCCAGTCCAAACTTTTTAGGAATTCTGAGTAAGATCAGAAAACCCTTTGCATGGTTTGTCACACATGTTACATAATTTATTGTTAGCAACTGGCTCAATACCACAGAAAAGAGACCACAAATCAACAGTTCAAAGCCAGAATAAAAATGCCAATTGAGAAAGCAATGTGGATTAGATTTTCAATGGTGAGTCAAATTTGGCACTCTGGGTGACAGAAAGTATATGTCTATAGAAACTGGTATGAGCAAAAGCTAAGGATTTGATAATATGGCAAACAATGTGTTTTCCCCTCCCAGAGGATGCCATTCATCAGCTGTGGAGCACAAATTTCACAAACGCCAACGTAGCAAGATGTTCTGTAGTGAACATGCTGAGAGTGGAAGGAAGCTCCAGATGACAGATGGGAAAAGGGGCAGATGGTCACCACGGTTATCTCAGTCATGACTTTACATGGACATGGGATCAATAAAAGAAATGTATAGTCTGTTGCACCCGGTGATAAATAGCTGGTAACAAGTACACTAAGAACCTTTTAGACATGAGAGCACAGACAGTATCATCTGGGTGAATATAAGAAACTAGTTATATAAAACATAAGGTTTTATATAACTATCCATTCTCTTCTGCTTAGAAACATTTGAGAAATCTGATTGTATTCATTGCTCTATACTTAAAATTTTGAGTACTGGGACAAAGGAAGTTCACCACCATTATTACCAGACCACAGCCAACTGAAGAAGTACTGTCTAATGCATGTGAAAGGTTTCGATACTTAAAAATGTCTCTTGTGACTTTGAAACTTCCTGTTCATTGCAGTTCCAGCTGTGCTGAACACAGGCCAGGCTGTCTAAGCTCAGTCTGTGTCTCACTGTAATGTGACATTCTGGAGCAGACAGCAGCCCACCTCTGTATTTATTCTCTGGCTGCGACAGTAAGAAGGGGGTCATGTCTGAGGTCAAGAGGATATCTCTCTCTCTCTCTCTCTCTCTCTCTATCTCAATTTGAACATGGCATGGTTGTTAGTGCCAGATGCTTTGGTCTGAGTATTTGAGAAACTGCTGATTAAATAGGATTTTCCACACAGAGACTGGTGTGAAAAAGAGAAAATATTCAGTGAGCAGAAGAGCATCTGCGAACACACTACAACCTTGAAGCAGATGTGCTACAGCAGCAGAAGACCACACTGGGTAGCACTTGTGTCAGCTAACAATAGGAAACTGAGGCGACACACGGGCTCACAAAAACTGGGGAACTGAAAAAATGTTGCTTCCTATGACAAGTCTCAATTTCTGCTGCAAGATTTGGATGGTAGGGTCAGAATTTGAAGTAAACAACATGAAAGGATAGCCCCATCCCACCTTATATAAACAGTTTAAGCTAGTGGCATAATGGTGTTGAACATCACTGAATTGCCACAGTTTTCCTGCTAACTGTGTCCTCCCTTTTATGCTGAGTGTACTCATCTTCTGATGGCTGCCTCCAGCAGGATTATGCACTATATCACAAAGCTCAAAACAAACTTCATCAAACAGAGCACCTCTGGGATGTGACAGAATGGGAGATTTGCATCATGGATATGCAGCTGGCAAATCTGCAGCAACTGTGCTATCATGTTGATCTCCCAGGAAGGTTTCCAGCATCTTGTTTAATCTGGCTGCAGTGTTCAACCCAGTACAAGCAAAGTGTACCTAATAAAGTGGCTGGTGAGTATATAATCTACATGAAACAAAGTGTTGCGCTGACATAATTGGTATTCATGATACACCAAGATTACCGATTTACTGGCTTGTGTGGTGCTGTTAGGTAAAATAGGTAGCAACAACCAATGATTTTTACTGTTAAACAACCTGAAAATCATTGTAAACTAATGAAATAATAATGTAACAATGTCAGAAAGTGCATCTTATTTTCACTAGAGTCCTCAAATGTGCTACTTTTTCCAACCAGCAGTTGCAACCACAAAGATATAAAATTGAATTGCTATTCATTACAGCTGTAATTGTGCTGATCATGTTGTGCTGCATCCCAGGGAAAAACTCCAGGGATCCTTTTATATCCTAGTCCATCCCTGCTGTGTGAGTAACAGCTGCCAAATGGCCACGAATTAAAAATGACACAGTAAAAATGTCTAGTGGGACAACAGCTGGGGTTTTTTTTTGCTCGGCTGCGAAGAGTAAAGATGATAAAAGCTGACATACAGAGACAAGAAAAGCACTTAGCATGAAAAGTCACAGATATGACTCACTCTTTGTTCATCTTAGTTTGGATGATAGTACGTGTTAAACGTTTATAGACAACTGATTGTGTCAGCAAGTGTTCACGGTTTTGCGCTGCCTCCAACACACAAAGTGCAAATGAGAACCAAAGTACCTCAGAGTTAAAAAATGTTCACTTAGTCCAAAGACTCTAAAGAAAGACAGTAGGTTATAACAAAAAACAAAAAAAACCCCAGATGTATGACACAGAAACTGACCAGACGTGTAGGGAGGTGGTCCAGTAACTTACAGTAAGATACAGTGGTGTGAAAAAGTATTCGAGCCATTCCTGATCTTTTAGTTTTTTTTGCATATTTGTTACACTTAAATGTTTCAGATCATCAAACAAAAATGTTACTCAGGTTATAAAGATAACCTGAGTAAATATAAAATGCAGTTTTAAATGATGATTTTAATTACTAAGGGAAAAAAGCTATCCAAATCTACCTGGCCATACGTGGAAAAGTAATCGACCCCTAAATCTAATAACTGAATTGCACTGAATAAAAACTATTTGGCAAAGAAAAGTGGGCCAAAATTCCTCCACAGTGATGTGAAAGACTCATTGCCAGCTATTGCAAATGCTTGATTACAGTTTTTGCTGCCAAAGTGGTTAACCAGTTATTATGTTTAGGGCTGGACGGGTAATCTAGCATACTACGCATTTGCCCGGTGGGCCAACGTACTTGTGGGCTGATGGGTCAATATTTTTTTTTCCTTCGTTAATAATTATACAGGCTACAGGCCGGCTTGTGGGACTGCTGCACCCCGGCCATACAAGCATTAACAGAGGCCCATTTGTTCATTAGTGACACTGGATTGCCCAATCAAATCTGGCCCCTACATTCCCTGTGCACTCATGCACCTTGTAGAGTTTATTGTGGAAGATGCTGATAATGATGGACATACAAAAGTGAAATGGTGCAAAATATGTCAAATTAACAGACATATTTGCAGCAATAGTACCAGCAACAACTGTAACAACCCCTCGCAGTCACAAGAGGCGCTAAACATAGAGAAGTGCAGGAGGAGGGATAGCAGTCTCAACAGCACAGTGAGAAAGAGATGGAGGAAGGCGTAAATAACATGGTAAGAAAATAGATGGAAAGTAGAGATTCAAATTCTCAAGTAAAATTTATGACTTCTAGTGCTGTGTGATACCACTAATTTTGGTATCAATCCGATACCAAGTAAATACAGGACCACTATTGCCAATACTGATATAAATACTTTTAACCTATGAAGACAGCCTATGTAGAGGAGAGCAATGTGTCATGACTTATGAGATGAATCATCATGAAATACATGTTTTGAACACATTTTAATGACCACAAAATCACTGTGATTTTTACTTTTCACAATAGTTACCTAACACAACAAAAGCGATCCAATCCCAGTGCGAGTAGCAATACTATCAATATTTTGATCGATCCGTCCGCCGCTAATAACTACTTTGACTAATAGTTAAAGGGTGCTTTTTCATTGTCACATGCATGCAGTGCTACTAAGATGTCCTAATCCAACAACAACTGTAACAACCTGATTAAAAAGTTTAAAAACTGTTTCAATATCAATAATCCAACAAATTGAAATTTAAACATAATACAGTATGTGTATGCATATTATATATACATACAGTTGCACTGCAGTTTCTACAGTATGTGACAATTAAAAGCTATACTTTATATTTAACTATTATCAGCTAAGATGTCCCAATCCAACAACTGTACCAACCAGATAAAAAAAACTGATACAAACACAATGATAGTTTCAACTATTTTTATGTGCACATATTTAACTGGACCACTTGCGCTGTTTTGACCAATCATGGTGGTCTGCCTGGACCAAAAATGCTAGGGCTGATTTTTTTGTCCCAGTCCAGACCCGTTAGGGGGCACTTACTTTTTCCACACAGGATGAGATAGGTTTGGTTGCTTTTTTCCCTTCATAGATGAAATCATCATTTTAAAACTTTTGTATTTACTCTGGTTATTTTTGTCTAATATTAAGCAAATGCTTTATTTTCTATCCATCCTTTTACCCCTATAGATAGATGAAAATCAAGAGACCAGTGTACCCTGCCTGGGATAGGGTTATCAGGGCCCCACCCTGGAGCCAGTCCTGGGGAGGGAGCTGGAGGGAGAGCATCTGATGGCTGAGAAGCCTTAGGGTCCGGCCGGGTGCAGCCCAAAGGAGCAAATTGAACACGCCCTCCTGTAGGCCCAGCACCCGCAGGAGGTACCATATGGGTTGGGTGTAATGTGTGCCGAGCAGCAGTCAGGGGCAGGGGCCCATGGCGATTCGAACCCCAGCTATCGAGGCTGCCTACTGAGACATGAAATGTCACCTCTCTGATGGGGAAAGAGCCTGAGATAGTGTGTGAGGTTGAGATATATTTGAGTTCACCTCAACACAAGCCTTGGGCTCTGAACCAGTCTGGAGTTGCCTTCAGTGAGAGGCGGCGGGGCAGGGGTGGGTATTCTTGTATCCCCTTGGCTTATTTAGTATGTGGGAGTTTTTCCCAGTGGACGAGAGGGTTGCTTCTCTCTGCCTTCAGATCAGAGAATGTTTCCTCTTATACGCCGAATGATAGTTCCCAACCTTCTTGGGGTCACTGAATGGGGTCTTTGAGGGTGCTCCTTCCAGTGACCCTGTCATCCTTCCGGGAGACTTCAACGCTCATGTGGGCAACAACAGTGAGACCTGGAGTTGGGAGGAACGGCCTTTCTGATCTGAACCCAAGTGGTGTTTTGTTATTGGACTTCTGTACCAATCATAGTTTGTCCATAATGAACACCATGTTCGAACATAAATATGTCCTTAAGTGCATGTGGCACCAGGCCAGTGATCGATTTTGTAATGGTATCATACGTAGCCGTATGTTCTGGACACTTGGGTGAAGGGAGGAGCTAAGCTGTCA
>VVHJ01000185.1:0-24905 GCA_015107715.1 Tylochromis polylepis | reverse complement strand
GTGGCAGGGCTAAAAAAAAAAAAAAAAGTAGATGAACAATATCTTAAAGTTATGTCCTCAAGAAGTTGGAACAATCCAACTAGACTTGACAAGTCAACACCTGACACAGGACCTGAGAGATGTATCTGGCCCTTCAGTTGTCTACTGTTTGCCAAAAACTCAGATGGTCTCAGTGCAAGGGTGGCTGTCAAGAAGCCATTCTTAAGGAAGAGAATCAGAGAGAAAAGGATGAGTTATGCCAACTTACGAAAAAAATGAACTGAAAATCAGTGGCAACAGGTCTTCTGGAATGATAAATCCAACATTTTTGTGGGGGGCTTTTTAGCCTTTATTGTGATAGGACAGTGCAGAAAAGACAGGAAAGCTGGGTGAAAGATTAGGGGAAGAATGCATAAAATGGCCTTGGGGCAGATTTGAAACCAGGCCTCTGCATTAGCCTTATAATATATGGCCAGCTTGCTGAACTCACTGAGCACCCCCATGAATTGTTGTTCTATGTATGAAGGAGGTAAAGAGAGAGGTACAGCCATCTGTAAGACACAGAAGGCTCTGTCATGGCTTGGGGTTGGATTTCAGCCAGTAGCGTTGGGGATATTGTCAAAACTGATGGAATTATGGATGTAGAAAAGTATCATCAATGGAACACTTTCAGTCATGGATTGGCCTCCCCAGAGGTTGGACCTCGACATTATTGAAGCAGTTTGCATCCATCTTCACAGAGAAAGGAACCAAAGGCAGCCAACATTCAACGAAGAGCTTTGGATGTTTTTAAGAAGCCTGGAGAACTATTCCTGAATAATGATTGTCATACCAAAAACTGACTTTCAATCGCTGGAATTATAGAATTTGTACTTTTGCCTTGCATGCGTTCACGTTTCAAAAAAAATGCTGCACCTATTTCTTATTTTCATAGCATAATGTAAAGAAATGAGCAGTACCTCAAGACTTTTGTATAGTATTGTAGATATCACACTATAAACTGCATGGTTACATAGGCTACCTTGCTCACTAACCTAGATAGGGTTAGCTCCGTACAAAAAAAAAAGATAAATATTGCTAAAATGTTAAACTCAGTTCAATCCACAAACTGATGGGTGACATCACATCAATCATTTGTCACAAATTAAAGTATTGTGTTTGAGTATACTACACAGTGAGTACAGACAAAGACACCTTAAAAAGTTGTGGCATGTGATGTTAACCAGAGGAGATCTTTCGTTTTCCTTGGAATATGAAGCAAAGATATTTCATCAATGCATGTCCATTGCATATTTATCTATGCAATATTTGTGAAAGTTTATCATCAATTTCCACCAAACTGTCAGAGTGCATGTGTAGTATAATCAGAGGTGGAGTGAAGATACACAAAGACAAATAGTAATCAAAGAGTCTTACCTGTGGTGTAGCAGGGTTGAAAGCCACATTAAGCACAGTGTCTGAGTGTTTTTGTAATTTGTGGAGATAGTTACTGCTACGGATGTCATACACATAGGCCTGAAATTAAGGACACAATGAATGTATACAAAGCTTAGTGTGTACTATTGTACATACAACACACAATTATGTTCTGACTGAGCATGAAGCCCAAAGTGATAAAAGCAGACCTCGAAATGATGCAGATCACCTTGAGTATCATTTCAGGTTCAAGGGTCAATTTTTTAAAATCTTTTTTGTACTTCCACACATAAAAGACATTTAATATACAGTACATGTATATAGTTAAATGTCCAGCCAAGATTGATCATTAGGGGTGAATGTCCAAAGTCCAAATTTTTGTAAACAGAAGTATTAAAGTGATTAAAGCTTTGGAGTTTGTCCAGAAATCAGACATGTAACAGACACTAAAAATCATGCAATATCAGTGGCCAAAGTCAATCGTCCTCAGTGCTGGACTAATCTCAAAATAACTGAAGTGTAACAGAGTAAATAAAAACTTTTAATTTTAGCAATTTTTCAGTATTTAACAAAATCTGTAAGTTATCATAAACTGTTTGCATTCTTTTTATGTCCTATGTTTCTTCTTATATTTACTGAGTAGTTTCCTGATTCCCAAAGGGCTTGGATAACCTGTGATATAAATAATGGTAAACAGGGATGAAGACGGCCACTTTAAACACCTGAGTGTTGGATGCTGATTTTCAGCTGTAAAACTGTTTAAGTGTAAATTAAAATGTCAAAACATAAATACTCATACTGAAGTTAGTTGCACAGACAGATCTCAAAATAGTGAACATTTCAAAATCAAGCTGCCATTACCAATTATAACAAAGCCTTGCAGATACTGTGTGTTACTACTGTATTTTGCTTTGAGGTAGTTAGGAATTGTTAATCACCCCTGTGGGAGTTGTGGATTTTACACTTACCCTTGGGTTGATTTAAAAAAACAACAACCCCCAAATCATTAGCATACTGTGTGTCTCGATCTGTTTTATCTGAGACCTTAGAATAGAAAGTTTGTTATTGTATTCTTTTTCTAAATATAATCAGTAAGTTTTTAGAAAAATGTATTAACCTCGGTGCCATAAGGACAGATAAAAACAGATGTGGGGACGTCTGCTACAAGATGAAGACTCATCAAATTCCTGCAGCTGTTTTGTATCATGTTTCCCCGAAAAAAAGAAAAAAACACTTCAATTGAATCCTGTCAAAAGAGTGAGTCCTGTCTAAAGCTTATGAAGTGTGTGATGCCTGAAAGGGATTTAGGTGTATGGAAGAAAAAAGTTCTCTTAGGAATGTTTTAATATCACACGGATCACACGATGTATCAGTTTATGTCAATAGTAACTGAAGAGGAGCAGAGACCAGGGTCAGGAGGGTTTGCAATATATCACTGAGCATATATTCTGATTAGTAAATTGATAATTAAGTCACAGTTTCATGATAAGAAATAATGAAATGATACATATTTCAGCTGTATATAGAAAAGCTTAATATCAACCATGCTAAAATGATATTCCACTTCGGTTACTTTTGGGCTAAGTTTTTTGGAAAATGTGTAATATGATCTAGGGAGTCTTTTTTAGGTTCCTTTTTTTTCCATGATTGCTTTTTGATATATTAAGACAAGTACAAATGTGTCTGGCTCATATAAGTCTCAAGGCAGCTACAAATAAATACGGTGTAGCTCACTACCGTATACTTTCCCAGTTTCCAAGAAATGTTGGAAATGACCGATCTCAACAGAGATGCAAAAGTCTGCGCTGTGCTGAGTCCCCATAATTAATAAGAATCAGTAGCATGCATATATTATTGCACTGCTTTCAACAAGCACGTATACGAGAAGAACAGAGAGATGGATAAGGAAAAGGGAGGCTGTCTTCTGAAAACGTCTTGAAAGTAAGGCACGGTCTGGAAAAGCAATTAAACAGTTGTGCTTCGACATGAATGTTGACTTCTTTGGAAAAAGGCTTGAATCCAAATAAAAATTTCAGAGTCAAGCACAAACAGTCCTTTCCTTAAATGGAGGTAAAAGTGATAAAGACACTAATCATTTTTGCTGCTATTTTTACCTTCCTAAGGTCAATTATGTTGTAGTTTTAACTTGGGTGACAACATTTATTAGCCAAACATTAGAAAGTAGAGAACTCTAAAACTGGGGTGCCACATGTGAGACAGCCCTGACATCCTGACAAGTAAATCTATAGGAAGGAGGATCAGGGGGAACAAGCGGTAAGGAGATACGGCATTTTGGGAGATATTAGAAGGTTAGGGTTTGGGAATGAATTTTTAAAGTTAATCTTGTAGGTCTCAGTGAGTTTGTGATGCTAGATGAGTAGAGCTATTATATAATCAGTGGATTTAGAATGAGTCTTGTTGAAGCCATCACATTTTGCCACACTAAGGCTATGGCTTTTTTTCTTTGTCCCAAACTGAAGTTTAACCATTTGGTTCTACAGTGCACAAGTCACGTGTTTGGTATGCTTTCCTTCTTAACAGCAGTTTGAGTGATCTAACCTGTAGTGTCCTGTAATGGTATAGTTTAAATTTCCATTTCTACCAACTCCAAAAGCCATTCCGAATACCTGTGTCATGGGCATTTCACCATACATGATCATGTAACGTAAATATTTTACAACCTGGACATGTATGTCTCGCCTGTGTGGGATAAAATACTTGAGCATCTCTCAGGTCCTCTGTCAGGTATTTGCTGGATTATTCCTGTTTCTTAAAGACATGAAATGCACTTGATCAGTGTGTCCAGTGATATGAAAAAGCCAACTCCGCTTTTAAGTGCTTGTTACGTTAATTCTGTATAACCTATACAGCCTTTATCAATCAATAAATAAATCAAACAAAATTTCTGACACTTTGACCTCACCCTCAACCAGTCTTGGCGGACGGCTGCCCCTCCCTGAGCCTGGTTCTGCCAGACATTTCTTCCTGTTAAAAGGGAGCTTTTCCTTCCCACTGTTGCCAAGTGCTTGCTTGTAGTGGGTTGTTTGACTTATGGGGTTTTCTGTTATTGTACGATCTTTACCTTACATTATAAAGCACCTTGAGGCAACTGTTGTAGGTGCCATATACATAAAATTCAATTGAACTTTTATAGGAAAAACAAAATGAAGAACAGCCTAGATATTGCAAAAGGTCAAAACCTTTCTGTTTTACTTATCCCTACAGTGAACATGATTATTATCTGTTTGCAATGTATACAGGTGGCTTTGATGGACCCAACTGTGAGACTGCTTACACAGTTATCCTCAGAGCCTGTAGCAATGAAGCGGCCACATGGCGAGATGGCTGAACAGCAGGGCTGGCAGCGATTTACATGGTTCGCATAACGCCGTACACACCTGGTGAGGAGAAGCACACAGTGGTAAGAAATCACTTATGTTAATAAATTCAAAACAACTTTATGTGAAGGACAGACTTGATGCTTGACTGGTGATGCTTTATATTAGTTTGCATGTTATAAGACAATCTAAAAGGTTTTACTGGGTCTAGTAAACTTAAAATAAATGTTTGGGTACTGGGATATCTTTGGTATGAACGCTATTTCACAGTGCAGCCATTACTATGCTGAAGCGATGCGCCGAAGGTGCAAAATATATGGAACAGAAGGAGAACGGCACTCCATGGACTGCTTTACAAACAACTGAACCAGCTGAGCACAGGGAGTTGAGCATGACTCAAGCGAAACACAGGAAAGAGACTTCGTTAATGAAAAATGTTTCCCTCATGCAACTTCTGTGCTGTTTCATTTGGTTTGCAAAGGCATGTAATGTCTTTACAATGCCACTAACAGGTAACTAAGCTAGTGCCTCTATATGGGCTGGCATACTGGCAGGCCAGTGCTTTGACAGCATTTGGTGAGAGCATGTCTTTGACATTCACATGGTAATGTCATTAAGTTGGGCGAAAAGTAGGGCATATTCATTGACCGTGAAGAAATCTGATATACCCAATACCAGCACTTTATGGCGCTTATAATGTTGAGTTGCTGCTAAGACTGTGCCAGAAATCTGTTGATTCAGTTTAATGGCATGCTTTCTTTCATTGTTTTTCTGTTGTATTCAATGGGATTACTTAATTATCTATTTTTTTCACTATAACGACACTGTCAGCTGACTATGACATTTGCTTATGTAGCCCTCAATAAAAAGACCACATGACAGAACAGAAGCAACAAGATGGAACAGCCCACAGGTTTTGCTCTTCAGATTTTGTAAAGATTTCAAACAGCTATTTCATAAATAATTAACTTTTTTGTCACAAAAAAAATCTGACTTCTTATATTTTATAATACACAAACTCTCTGTCTGTGTTTATTTCTTTTTTCATCAACTCTTCCTACAAGATCAGGAGTTTAGCAGCCAAACTTAGGCCCATGAAGGTTCTTATCTATATCAGCAATGGGGTAAAATGACCCTAGAGTTATAGTTGCGTCTATACCTTATACAAGTGTTGCATCAATTTACATTTATAACATCTTATTGATATCCACAAAAGCTAAATTTAAAATCATACACTATAACTATATAATGTTGCCTAGCAACCACCTAGCAACAAAACCAATTTTTGTATTTATGCACTGAAAATACCTCATAAAAACATCATTTTAATTTCACAGCCAACAGCACAAACAGGCCAAACAGTACTGTAGCACATACAAGTTATTTAGATGAAGAGCGAGATAAATGGGAAGAACCTGTTCTGTTTTCTGTTTTGATTGAAGAAGGGGAGATGCAGGAATGAGTTACATACACACTCTATGTTGTGTAAGTGATGACTATCTGGCATTTTACTGATGACTACACCAGAGGGTCTGATCCTCTTGAGTGAGAGCCAATACAGTTATTGAATCCACTTGGGTATTCTGTGTCATTCATCAAGGTAATCAGCAGGGTAATCATAGCTCATTATATGCTGCCAATACATTTCAGAATATTTAACTGCCCCAGAGCATATCAGATAAGAGCTGGCTTTTTCTTAATATTACTTTATGTAAATACATTGTTTATGTATTTATTCACATAGATTTTTGTTGAGCATACACCGATCAAATTATGGAAAGATAAGCAGATCACCATCTGTTCTCTATTTTTGGAACCAGCATGTCATTGATTTTGAACCATGCTTGATGCTGGTGTGTACACCCTTCAACTGGAACATTGCATACATATCAAAATACAAGTGGTGACTGAAGGGTTATGGCTTTAAAAGTACTTTAACCAATATGGTGGATCTATACAGTATATTACATTAAGTGTTTGGCAAAGTGGTCATGATCATCACGTACTGATGGACAACAGCAGTCCTGACAAACCTGCAGCTGTCAAACGAAACATGACCACTTATTTAATCAGCACCTTCTAAGAAAATACCTGGACTGATTGAGTTCCTGAGTAATCTTATTCTCTGCTTGTCAGCCCAAATTCAATGCATCATTGTATAAAATTTATCGATGAAAAGACATTTCCATTTTAACTACTGTTCATTTCCTCCAAAATAATTTAACACCATTACAATTATCTATTTCTATGGGATAGAGACAACATTTGCTTCACATATCTGAAATGTCCCGGTACATATAAGGGTCAGTTCATCAAACTTACACACACGCACACTTTTATATATCCTTTTATATATTCTTGTGCGGACATCTAATTGACAAAATACTTTTCCTAGCCGCTTACCCTAACCGTCAAAACTGAATGCATAACCATAACCCTTACCTTATCCCTAACCATAACCTAATTGTAACCCTGACACTAAAAACCACATCTTAAGTCTAAAAAATGCCTTTAAACTCGTGGGGACGTGGATTTTGTCCCCATAAGGGCTGTTGGTCCCCACAAGTATAGTAAACTTCCAATTTTTGTTCCCCACAAAGATATGTAAACCTAGTGCGCGCGCACACACACACACACACGCACACACGCACACACACACACACACTTTCTGGTTTACCTCTTACTTCTGTACAAAGAGTAAATGGGGTTTTGTTTGAAATTACTAAAGAGCCAGAAACAATCTTTTAAAAACATTAAAACAGCATTGTGTTTCCAGAGATGCACTACAGTAATTATTGCCTATTAACATATATCATAAGGAGATTTTGATGAACAATTTTAACACTGATTTGATTACTTTGATTAGCAGTAAACAAGACAGAAATATTCATTTAGTGGCCTGGTGCCATATTTTGTGGTTAACAGTGGTCAATTGTTTTCATACATGCATATGTTTCACCTCAAAAGAACTGCGTGTGCGGAGGGATGCTTGATAAAACCTCTTAAAATGAGTGGTTGACCTAGAAATGAGCCACAAATATTTATCAGATAGCATTAAGGTTTGATGGAGTAACGGAAGAGGAGTTACACATGGACGCAGCTTCAGACATGAAAGAATGAAATACTCAATAATGCCGTTCAACTCGGCCAAAAAGAGCAAAAAAATCCAAGACAGAGATCCAAAAGGGCCTTTTTGAATCACCTTCCTTAAAAGAATATCTTCTACTAAGGGCCTAAATAGAAACATTTTCCTTTTTTCTTTACTTTGTAAGTTGAACAACTGCTAATGTGTCTATCACAGGAGAATTTTGTGTAAGAAAATGCTGATGTTAGTCAAATATAAAGTAATCTTAAAGTCTCAACAGGAGAAGTGTAATAAAAAATGATTTCTTCCCTAATGTTCTTGGACTTATAAGAACCTGGAGGATTTGGTGAAATAACAGTAGACTCAGAAGCCAACCTTCATCCAGGTTTGTCAGCAGGTGATAAAACTTGAATAGGAATGCTACAAATTTTGGTAAAATTATTTCATAATGAGAAAGAAGTTTTCAGAATTCCTAAGCATATTCATCACTATTACTTCTTTCAATGTATAGTATTAGGAGAAAATCTTGAGCTAGCCCTCATTTCCTTATATTTTGCTAACAAGGAGACTTTCTTATCATTTCTTAAAGTGGTCTTGTGAAAGAGTTATCCAGGCTTCAGTCCGATGCTTGTACCTGACTGTCTTCAGAGGAATGTTTTTTGTTTGTTTGTTTGTTAAACCACTTAACTCTGACCTATGAATCATTTAA
This sequence comes from Tylochromis polylepis, assembly GCA_015107715.1. NCBI lineage: Eukaryota > Metazoa > Chordata > Actinopteri > Cichliformes > Cichlidae > Tylochromis > Tylochromis polylepis. Next base: position 16,378 of record VVHJ01000185.1, on the reverse strand, counting down.
GCATAAAAAAGCACCTAAATCAAGGGATGAACCAAATTTAACACCAGTAGTTTAGTTTTGTTGTCAATATCTACAGAGGGAGGTACAACAGCAAGGTTCACCTTTAATGTGTAAAAAGCAGTGGAGGCTCTTACATGATTTGGGGTTGTGTTTCAGCCCATGGTTTTGGGGATGGTGTTGGAAATATGAATGCAGAAAAGTACCATCAGATTGTGATCCACCGTGAAATACCATCTTGAAAGCTGGCTACAATGCTTACCAATTTAAAAAACTAAAATGTTAAAAAAAAACTTCAACAAAAGTCAACAAACTGATGTGTGACATCAGAGTGACTTTAGCTATCTTTTATATATTTTTGCTCAAAAAACTTTGCACAGTAAGAAATCTTGTGTAGTAAATGCATTAGCTATTGATACAATAGTGCTCATAGGTTTTGAACATGATTTCCCTTTAAGAAGCAATAGACTACAGTAGACTACAGTAGATTATAAAGCACCATTTTCCTTATGATCACATTAAGAGTACATTCAATACAAATAGCACAGAATATGTTACAATAATACAAACCTAAGTGTTCGAAGGTCCCAAATCTTCATACCATCAGTGACAGCACTGGTCAGGAAGAGGTTGTATGAATCTGGAGCCTGTGAGCTAAACGCTGATCCCTTTAATGATACACAATGAACAAAACGGCTTAGTCAGCACAAGCTTTACTTGAAAATGGATATAAATCTTTTTTTTTCAACATTATTATTATTATTCTATTACTATAATGTATACTACTTCAAAACAGAAGGTGATATTAAAAAAAAATCACACTGGGCTGTAAAAACAAAAAAAGGAAGCAAAAGTGAGGTTAGGTTGGACTGTCTTTGTGTCATCGCTGTTTTTAGTTAAATAGAAAACCATAGAACTTCTACTGCACATCTATCCATCTATTCCACACAGGTCTTTCAGACCAACTTATTGAATATATATTGAATATAATATATTATAGGTAAACGTGTAGGTGAGACAGAAAAGCTGAGGGAGAGCCGGAGAGAAAAGAGTTAGAGTGAAAAAGAAGCGGTGGGCGGGATTGTTTAGATTTCCACTGAAAGTGTGAGAACGGCAGCCTGAGAGGGCATTTCCAGTTCTTTTTTTTCCGAGAAGTCCTGAGCTGTGATGAGTTCCAGGTGAATTTTCTCAAAAAGGCGATGGAAATTTCAAGTAAGAAAAGCTGCTTCTCAAAATGCAGTTCCTGATGTTTGGTGAGCCTCAGGAGGAAAACCAATAGTGAAGGGAAAAAAATATGTGTAGACTCCAAGCAGGAGCAATGCTACTAATCCTACCGCACCCAAAGGCCCTTTAGGCCCCCAGGCGGAGAATCCCATAGTGACATCAATAGCCAAGCTAAAAACAACACACCACAGGCTTTCCACAATGTAATGCACACAATAGCTGGCGTGACAAAGAACAGGCACCTCTGGGCTGAAGGAATAAAGTCAGCTGTGTGCAAGAGTGAATTGCAGTTGAATGCTTTAATGCCTTTTATCCATACCACAAGGTGCAGTGTATCCAGCTAATCCAGGCTGGCCCGAGTGTAAAGTAAGTTGAGGTAAATGTGACCAAAGTCAATATCTAAGGGTCAGTGGGTACAAGCCTCCTTCACACACAAACATATACTTTTCTGTATCTACCAAGTTAAATGAGCATCTAAATGAGCATAGGTAATTATTTCTATAATTTTTTACAATAAAAGTTAATGGTTTTGTTGCTGTTACAAAGCTGGCAAGCATTCTTATGACTCTTGTATGTAGAGATACCAGTACCTCCATATCACTGTAAAACTTGAGGCAATAAAAATGCTAACTATACACAGAATAAATAAATGAGACTTAAATAAATGAATTTTATAGTTTCACTGCAAGTGATGCAATATCCTCATAGCACTATAATAGATGTGGACGCCGGCCCAAGCTGTCTACTTATTAGACACCAACAAATTGAGTCCAGATTGGTTCAAGACAGTGATGTGGAAGTAAGGCCACATAAACCCAGACTGCATCATGGAACAGCTTTACTCCAAGGCCATCATCCAGCATGGAATCTCCTCCTGCCATCCCCTATGGCAGTCTTAATCCTCTTGTGCTAGAGAGTAACATTCAAGATGAATGATACTGATGATGGCATGTCCTGTCTGCCTGTCACGGAAATGTTTGTATAACCATGATTTTTGTTTTTAACCACGACCTTTTTTATTCACACCACAAACTTAACACTTTTATTGCCTCAAAAATGATCGGTGTCTTGTGTCTTATGTAACTTGCGAAACACTCATAGATGCCTTATGTAAGACTATTATGTCTGCCAAATAGTAGCCCCTTCAAGGGTAAAATGGAAGATGAGGCTCACACCAGTAATCAGTTCCAAGTCATGCAAATTCTTCGCTTTGTGGGTTAGATCGCAACGTCATCCAATCTGCGTATGGACTGAGGAGATGTCTCTGCCTCCATCAAAGATCGGAGGTTAAGACTAGGTTTAGTCAGACTATGAATGAGAAAAGGAATGTGAAAAAGATTTGACAACACTCAGCAACATAAAAACTTACATATGTGCCTTTAAAAAAACTGCATTTGTTTTAAAGAATACTATCATTATCAGGATAAGTGCAATGCTTATGGTTTACGGTGAAAAAACTTTTTTTTAGTGAAGAGCTCTGTCCCTTCAGGCCATGCAATAATTCAGTTCAGTTCACTTTTATTTATATAGTGCCAAATCACCACAACAGTCATCTCAAAGTGCTCTGTATTGTAAGCTAAAGACCCTACAATGCTAGAGAGAAAACCTCAACATCAAACAACCCCCCGTGAGCAAAACCTTTGCGATAGTGGAAAGAAGAAAACTCCGTCACAACCAGGTTCAAAGAGGGGGAGCCATCTGCCGCGACAGGTTGGGGGTGAGGGGAGGAAGATGGGACAAAAGACATACTGTGGAAGAGAGCTAGAAATTAATAATAACTAATGATTAAATGCAGTTGGTGAGAGGTGTGTAAGCACACAGAGAGCAGCCTAGGCCTATTGCACTAAGGGAAGATTCAGGGTCTTCTGATCCAGCCCTAAATATATGCTTTAGCAAAAAAGTCTAATCTTAAAAGTACAGATGATGTCTGTCTCGCAAATCCAAATTAGGAGCTGGTTCCACAGAAAGTTGACGGCTCTGCTTCCCACTCTACTTTTATTCTTTTTTCTTATTATACAAACCACAAGTAAGCCTGCAGTCCGAGAGCAAAGTACTCTATTGGGGTGATATAGTACTATGAGGTCTTTAAGATAAGATGGGGCCTGATTATTCAACACTTTATGTGAGGAGAAGGAATTGAAATTTGATTCTGAAGAAAAGCTAGTACGGAAGAAGCATGCTCTCTTTTTCTAATCTCTGTCAGTACTCTTTGCTGCAGCATTTTGGATCAACTGAAGGCTTTTCAGGGAATTTTAAGGACACCTGGATAATAATCAAGCAATAAAAGCATCAACTATTTTTCAGCATCAGTCTAAGACAGGATGTTTCTAATTTTAGATATATTGTGTAAATGCAGTCATACATATTTATTTAACATACACACTGAAGGACATTCTGGTCAAAAATGACTCCAGGACTCCTCACAGTGTTACTGGAGGCCAAGGTAATGCCATCAAGAATCTGGTTCAACCCAGTATCATGGCAAAACGTGTAATAAACATGCCGCTCCACTATGTCCATTTCACGCGTTGCCCCTCCAAAACATGAAATGGACATGCATGCAAAAGTTGCGCTACCAGCAAGGGGAGATATAATTATATATAATATATTTAAAGCCACAAAATCGATAGTGAGCAAAAAACGTATGAAGTACATTCAGGGTCCTTAATTGTCGGAAACGATTAAGCTAGGTGGCTCATATGTACACACGTGTAAATATGTTAATAATGTCTGTTTAAACGCTTTCCCGTAATTATTTTCATGTTTGCTTGGAATAAAATATCTCCCTCTGCTGTTACTGCACCTGACTGCAACTTATTGCAACATCTGCATGCGTTCATATTTCACATTTTGGAGAGACAAAGTGTGAAATGGACATGGCGGACTGTCTATTACACACTTTGCCATGATATCAGGTTGTCTGTCTTGATGCATGCTTAATCATCCAGGTAAGGAAATCCCAAAAAGAACGCTGGTTTGAGCGGGGAGTCAAGGAGGCCATTTATGTGATCAATCATCATGACAATTTGTATATTAATGACCATGAAACTGACCTCACGGCCCATTGTTAGTCAGTGGTGCTAGAGTCAGTCATTATGCAAATGTACTGTTTATACAGTTGGGGAAACCTGAGGAAGTTACTTGGATGAGCGACTAAACATTTCTCCCACTGAAAACGCTACATCGAGATGAACAGAATCAAATTTTTAGGATCGGGTTGTCTGGTTAGACACTGTTTCTGAGATTTTTAAACACTTAAACTTACATAACACTTACACCTAAAGCTGTTTCTCTTAAATTTTCTGATGCTAAAATGAGAAGCAACTGGAAATAAATTATTCAAGCACTTGAAGACCATTCACCCATTTTCTTAAAAGGTTAGCCATTTAGAGCCTGGAGTGTTTCCCAGCTGTCACAGGGTGAGAGGTAGGGTACACCCTAGAAGAGGTGCCAGTCCACCACAAGGAGACAGACATTAGCATGCATGTCTTTGGACTGTGGGAAGAAGCTGAAGTTCCTGGACAGGATCCATGCATTCACAGGAACAACATACAAACTCCACACATAAAGGCTCTAGTGGGTATCAAGAAGTCCTTTCATACTGTAAGTCACTTTATATATGCTGTGATGACTGACATTACAACTTAATCAATTACAATCCATCATGCATAAAGGCTGAAATCATCATACACATTAAATGTTATGAAGCTGGGTTCACATCTACTTCCTGAAATTTTCAAATATACTGCATACCCAAATGGAAATATTTCAACAGAAGTCCAGATACATATAAGAGACTTGATTTAAAAAGCAACAGCTTACAGTTTTTGAAACAATTCTTGTTTAGCATGCAGCAAAATGTAACTTTACCCCTAAGTGGTTCACTGGTGAGCTGGTGGATATTAAGTGATTAACAAGATAATATTTAATAGTATTAGACAAAGGTACAATCGAATGGAATTACTATTACACAAACCAAATACATGTATATACATGACAAGGGTAATTTTTGTCACATGAACAACTGACTTGCCTCACCTTGTTCTGTGTGATGCAGTGGATGACTCTGCTGTGGGCATCAGGCACCTCTGAGGCAACTGTGCCTTTGTTCATGTCAAATACTTGAATAGACCGATCTGACCCACACACCAAAACAATGTCTGAAACAGCTTGTTAAGTAATGTTTTAACGTTTATCTCAGAGGACCAACATCTCAAACAAAAATAACATATATCTAATCAACTATTTTCTAAGATTTACAAGCTTGTTAGCTTTTTAGGGGCATGTGACTCAGTCAATAGTTGAATACAATAGTCTGCCTTCCTGCAGACACCTTCAATCACGCCATGCTGTTTTATGTAAGTAGACAGAAATTAAAAGAAGCCCAGACTATTTCACCTTGTAGGCCTGATTATGCTGTACATGGACACTTCAGCTAAAGCGCAGTGTTAAAAACTCATGAGAGATTTTAATAGTTTTAAAAATCCTAAATGTTTCATACATACTTTGACCTATGAAGGCTGCCACTATTTTATGTGACCAATAAATTTTATGGTGTAAACTTGTTGCATCCCAGAGCTATCATTACGAAGTCGCTATTTCTGACAGATTGGAATGTACAAGGTATCAAAAAAGACGGTTTCCAAAAGAACTGAGTATTACTCTTTCTATGCAAATGATCCATTTCACAAAGGAAAACATCTCACAAATGCTGTTGGTTATACGTGACAATTTTCACCAATGAGTCTAAATGTTCTCAGATAGCAAATGAAACTTCCGTTTTTCGGTTTTCTTACCCTTCGAAATTCAAGTGCATAACCCTTGCTAAAGTGACCACTTCAGGACAAATAGCCCTGGCTACCATTCATCTGTAGTGAGTGTCAGCTGTTAGGTCACTGTTTACCTCAGCTATCAATATGTGTCCGTGTCTATTTACTATGGAGAAGGCAGTAAAACTCTGTGAAAGGAGAGTTGTTGAGGAAATCCTGAACTTTGCTGTTGATAAGCGCTGCTGTTATTGCTGCTGTTAGCTGCAGTTATTGAAACTTTCTTTAAAATGGATCAAACACTTGTAGACACTAAGTGAATAAACTCTCATACGACATGAGAATGTAAGCAACTGTTTATCGGAGGGAAAGTGTGAATTTTAGGACACTCAAGCCTAATGTTTGCTGACATAATGCTGTAACGCTTACAACCAGCTGCTGTTGCTGTTTAGCCGGCTTGTCAGCTGTGACGGGAAGGTCGCATGTCTAATCTGCTGACAATAAGTAACTGCACAAATACTGGGAATAAAACCGCATGTTTATGCATGTTTGCATGTGTTAGATCCCTGACTTCAGTTCAAGAGATGAGGCTTGAGGTGAGGAGGAAGAGGATGAGGTTAAAATGAGGGAGAAGAGAGAGCAATGGTGGAAAAGAAGGAAGACATAATAAGAAAGAGATGATGCAAATGCACATGTACAAATGTTAAATGGTTGTATATAATTTGAATGAGCTATTTGTGATTTTGTGTGTGCGTAATCATTGAAAGTAACTTATAGGGTGTGCTATGTATGTGGCCGGTCTCTAGCCACAGAATGCCATTAGGTGGACTGGCGATTTCTACCTCAGCCATTATGTTTAAGATGGATGGGGAACAAGGCGGCTTCCACAAACTGGAACCCACTTGTATGTATTATTAATAGACTGATTATAAGTTTATGAGAAGGAATACATTTAGTGGAAGACATACATAATCAGTGCAAATTTATGAGTACAGTATTCTATGTTTTTCTCTTAAATTAACTAAAATAAATACTTACTGTACCTTTAAGAAATGTGAAAGTCAAGAGGAGCAGTTACCCCACCGACACACGATCTTGCACTATTTTTGCCTTCTCATCTTCATTTTAATGTAGCTGTTTAGCTCCTCAGTTATGAGACACTGGAGTTCAAACTGAAAAAGCTGAACAGAATGTATATCTCACTATAGGGTCTTCATAGTCAGGGTTGGAATTAAAGGTCATTAAAAGTTGAAATGCTATGCATTTTGATTTAATTCCATGTAAAATGCATAAAGAATAATTTATGCATTTTGTTGCTGTATGGTGTTCCTCACTTTAATTATACATGGCCTTAATTCTGCATGTATTCTGAACAGATTTTAAATATATGCATCGTGTCTGGGGCACGCGGCTGGCGAAGTGTCCTGCTGGTGGAGATCCCGGGCTGCCTTTCCTCATGGTAGTCATCCCTCAGGACGTTATCCATTTGAAGCGATGCATTATCAGGGATTGTAGCATCTAGTCCTTTTATTTGAATTTGAATATTTGCATATTAACATATATCATCAATGTATATGCATTTTCTTTGTGGTCTGTATATGGTAGGGCAAAGTGAAGTAAAGTGGGGCAGAACTACTCTTGAGAGGACCTTATGTTAGTGGATCTATTGGAAAATAAATGCATTGTAAACCCTCACATTCCTAAATAAAGTACAGAAACCTCATTCATTTACAGGTAAAATCCACAATGGAAGCCCCAGGGCAACATCTAAAGACACCATAGACTAACTGCTGTGGATGGCATGGCAAATGTCTGCATATATGCAGACCGAACTGAAACACCTCTGCTGCACGAACAGTAGCAACAGGAGAAAGGATACAGGAGAAAAAATCATTGATTGCAGACAAGGCAGTGATGTCTGTTGCTGACGTTGTCGTAAAGCATCCAGCCAATTTGCTGACACTCCGTTGATGATATCTAAGGAGAAAAAAAACTTGAATTTGTCTCACTTTCTTCACAATACATCCATGTATGTACAGCTTCATGACAAAAAAATAAAACATGTATTTTACATGACTATACAGCAATTCAGCTGAACACCAATGCAGAAAATATATACATAAACCAATAGTTTACGAAGCATTTATAAGGTTCATGTGCTAAATTGCTTGTATATCTATTTACATGTATAATCGCTTGCAATTACCTTTTTATGTCATCGCGCGTGATGTCCAGGTTATACAGGTACAGATACAGAGAGGGCCCAGATGCCAGAAGTAGAAATTTGTCGAGATAATAAAACTGAGCACCTCTAATGGGTTTGGAGAACATTTTGCCCCCCTAGCAGAGACAAAAATCAGCCTTAATAGTATTTTTTCTAAATTATTGAAACATTTGCAAGACTTCAGTTTTAGCTTCAATCTTACTTACTTGAATACCAGACCACATTTCATCAATACAGCCTCACAATTTGGAGTGTTTAACAAACTTTTCTTACAACTGCAACTCTCGGAAGCCATTTATGATTCTGGTTCACCCAGACATAGCCCTTGTCCCTGAAACGACTTGCATTCATTGCCAAGCCGTTTCACAAAAATACCAAGCAGTCAAAGGCTGTAGACCCAGCCAAACTGTCTAACTGAGTGAAGCAAAGCAGGGGTGATAAGCATCAGCTATGGGGAGACCTTGGAGCTTGAGGACAGACCCTTGTTTTTACTTGGCATGACAGAGCAACTGAGTGTCCCATTAAATATGATACCCAGTGAGGTAAGGAGGGTCTGCATACGATCAGAGTTTTGGATGCTCCAACTTCAGTTGAGGCTTTGATAGCAAAAGTGCTATCACTGCGCCAAGAAACACATTATTTCATAATTGCATTAATTTGGATTTTTGTGTTGGCCTCCTTGTTTTTAAATTCCATTAGTTTTCTAATTAGCAGTGGAAACAGTGAATTGAGCAAGTTCTGTACAAATATGTCCAAGATACAATCTGATCGTTACATAGAAATTGTCCTGTTATAAAGGTGTGCTATGACTGAATTTCATGCACCACAGATGGAAATGGAAAAAATTTGAGCATTTTTATTATAGAGAGTTTTACCTACATTAACACAGCTGAATGACACAAGGAGAACTGTAGGGACTAAAATCCTTCCAGCAATCACACTGCTCTTTGAAAACATGAGAAAAATGTGTAGAGCTATCTATTAGGTATCTGTAGTCATTTTATTGAACTTCTAAACCTATTTGAATTTTTTTTAGACCTTCAGAGAGAGGACATTTTTGCAATATGAGGTCACTCTGGCTGGTCTTTATTACACTGGTTTTTATGGTTAGAACTTGGACTTCCAAGGAATGAGGGAAATTTCATAAAGGCTTAAAGTAGGCCATGTAGTTATGATGGGAGATTAAGGTGACAGGGAGTGAAAGTAAGGTTAAAAAAAAAAAGAAGAAGAAGAAAAAAAAGAAGACACCAGTATAAGTGAATGTACATTCAGTGGGGATTTACCATGATAATGGCAGGCTCTGAGTTACAGTGAGTCCAGATTTGGAGTGAAAGGTCTTCTGACGCACTCAGCCACCACTGTCTGCTAAGGCTCCAGCTCAAACTGCTTATTGGCTTGTCATGCCCTAGATAAAAGAAGGCACGACTGAAGTTAACCTGGTAATACAGAGTGTGTCTACAACATCTACTTTTATGGTACTGCTAAGAGAGCCAGGCAGACAGAAGAGAATAGGCTTGTGGTGACCTACGTGTCACCTCAGCTTCTCTCCTTTTATCTCTGCTGCCCCCTTGTGGAGACTTGTGATCCAGCTGCACTTCAGCCATCGAGTGCAAAGTGATGCCTGACATGCACGGGTATTCTTTCTTTGTCTGTCAGTGTTAAGTTTACTGCTGAGGACCACTCGTCTCAGAAATGCTTTAATCTTTCACACTGTGTATAATAGCGACATATGCTTAGCTTAAACCTAAAAAGTCTCAGAAGAGAATGTGAGCCTTTCAACAATTATTGGGCTGGAACATAAGCAAACCACACTATTCTGGTAACAGAGAGCTCAGTGTTTAGTTTTTGACTGTGATAGCTTAGTGAGTGAACTAGAATTTTCTTTAAAACTCTCATGTCAAGCCATGCATCCATTTCAGAGTAGGTCAAGGTTATTCAGAAGAGCTCAAATATGATCGAGTTCTCCAAGCTGAGAGCAGACTTATTATTATTAACATCCTTCTTATCTCTTGAAGAGGTGTGAGGTGTCAACTCACACCTCTTTAGAATCATTTGAATCAGTTAAGGAAGTTGTCAAACATTTTAAAAAAAGCTCTTTTGATGAGAAACACAAACAACTGAGGGCAAACATCAAAAAAAGGTACGGGTACTCATCTCTGCATCGCACACCTATATAGACAGCTGGAGAGCCAGTAAGGCAGGACTTGTACAGTAACAGTGTGCTGTCTCCAAGACCACACAGGATTTGTTTTCCATCACCTTGGGAGGGACAAGGAAACACGGGATTGTTTTATTAGGATTTTTCGGTCCGCAGCTGATTTATTACAGCCAAAAATAGTAAAGCAGCCTTTAAGACACAACTGTGAAATGTTGTGTTTGAAAGAGGAACATTCATCTTGAGAAAACAGCAACAGTGAAACTGTTTCTAATAATATTGCCAGCCATTTTTCATAAATTATTGTTACATTACTTCACCCTTACAGCACCGGATGGACAATACTACATGCAGTCGACAGTTATTAGATCTACTAAAGGTTCTATATTGGCAGGTGTTTCTAATACAATCCCAAATCTGTTCACTCATGATCTTTATCTTTATTCAACCTGATTAATAACCTCAACCTTTAGCATTTAAAACTGTTTAAATAACAGTTTGACAAAAAGACAAGATTATCGTTATTGACCTACCTGAATACTGAAGGCATGAGACTTGCTTGTTTACGCTCACATCAGCACATGGAATAGCCGGTGCCGCACCGTCTGCTGGGTAATCTTTAAGGAGGGAGCCTCTAAATGGCAAAAGTATGTTCACTAGTCACATTTTATTAACACTATCTTTTAAATGAAATTAGGATAGGTCACTTACGTATTTCCGTCAGCCTTTTTTCTAGAAGAAGAATTTTTTTGAACGTTTGTTTTGGGTGAAAACATGAGCTTCCTGAAAAGAGGATAAACTAAATTTAAAAACAAAAAGATATGCAAACAACAAAAAAATATTCTGCTATTTTTGATCTGTCATATAGCAACTATATTTTTACCTAACAAAAAGAAAATCTGAGATTAAAAAATAATTAAGCTCCATGCCTGCTGTTACTTGAATAAGTGCTTTAAACTTTGCTAATTTTTTGTGGACAGTCCAATAAACTGTAATCTGATTATCTATCTGGCAAAAAGTTATTCTGTGAACATACCTCGGGGAACTAGTATATCCAGATGACTTCACTTTAGAGTGGAAAACCAGAGGCTGTTCCTTTACACCTCCTTCATTAAAAGATAAGATGGTCATTACAACACCAGCGAACAAACATGAGTATATATGTCTGCATTTCTAAAACACAAATCAAAATAGATGGTGCAGTGGCAGGATGAGGTAAGACTCTTTAAAATTGCTAAAATGAAATATCTACCAGTATACTGAAGCAGTTTCATATTTTAAAAGGACGATTCAAGATTTCTGGGTGACCACTCCATGCTGTAAGCATTAAGTATATCAGCCATGAACGTGATGGTTCACTATGAGCTCACTTTTTCCACAGCCATTAAAATTTGTGAGCACTTCCAAAAACTGTTCTTCTGTCAAACAAAGGGGAAGTAAGAAAAGGTCATATAGTCTCCAGGGCCAGACATATATATACGTACACACTGTCTGGCCACGTTAAGTACACCTTGCTGATGCTGGATTGAACCCCTTTTTGCCTTCAGAACTGCCTTAATTTTTGATTGCATAGATTCAACAAGGTGCTGGAAAATGTCTTTAGAGATTTTGGTTCATGCTGACATCACAGCATCACACAGTTGCTGCAGATTTGTAGACTGCACATCCATGAAGTTAATCTCCCATCCCAGCACATCCCAAAGGTGCTCTATTTGATTGAGATCTGGTGGCTGTGGAGTTGATTTGAGTACAGTGAGCTCCCTTTTATGTTCCAAGCTTATCCCGCTGGAAGCATCCATCTAAAAATGGGTAAACTATAACATTTAAATTACTATAATGATCAGTTGGTACGAAGGTGCCAAAAGTGTGCCGAGAAAATATCCCCCACACCATTCATTCATGCCAATGATGAGAGGATGGAAACTTCTGACCGCAACTGTATGTTTAAACATGTTTCAATGTATTGCTCCTCCCATTTCCTATTTTAGTAAAAGATAAAGAAATGAAGGCTGTCTCAAGACTTTTGCACAGTGCTGCATATCATTCGTGCTTGCCTTTCAGCAACTACCTATCTGCATTTCATTAAACCTGGTAGAGAGGTAGAGCATAGGCAAAGGAAGAACTCAATAAACTTTGGTAAGGATCAGAACTGTGTTGGCCTTGGTGGATGACACACTCCAGATTTCCTTGTAGTTAAATAGTTTTTAAAAAATATATATTTTGACTGAGCAGACATTAAGACGTTACACAATGTAAATTCTAATAACAATTGCATCAGTGAAACTACAACAGATTTAAATGTTGAACCAGAACCTGAAAAGACTGACTGGTACTGTTGTCTTACCCAGTGACACAGTTTGTAGCATTAGCTTATTCTTTTACATCAAAACCTGTCAATAGACACACAACATGCAGTTTTCATTTCTTAATACAGCATATCTTAAAATTTATAAAAACCTGAACTGCATAATTCACCTGGTGGTACATCAGTTTTGTAGTGTTTAAATGTTAGCTAAAGTATTAGTCCTTTAAGTTCTGTGAGACTGGTGGCTTACATGCAAAACCACCCTCCACTCCTCTAATGTGTTGTGAGACAGCATACTAAGTAGCTTTTGCTGCTCCGGAACAGATTACATGTTGAAAAGTAAGCATTTTAGGCCAGAGACCCAATTAAATGGAGACGCAATCACTTGGCGTTGCTTAATGGCCCTATTGATCTCCTGCTGATGTATAATGGTGCTTTAGTTTTATGGGGCAGTAAAGATCCCATAATTTACGCTGACTTTACAGTAGACAGTTATTTGAAGCAAAGTGAGAGTTTCAGACAAATTTCCAAGGAAAGTCATATGTGCGTAAAATCACAGCAGTTTGCTGTGCGCTTGTTTTACGGCATTCATTATGAATTAGCTTAATGACAAAAATTATTCAAAGATGTTTCTTAATATTCAAATCCTTTAGTCTAGTTCAGCACATCAGGATGTTCACTGTCTAATGCAACAGCCACAACAACCAAAAACATTCTGCTCACAAAGTGAGACAGCTGTATCCTTTGCTCAGGTGTTCACCTGTAGGACTTCAAATCCTGAGTTACTTAAAGGGGACATTATTCAAATATTCAAATATTGAGGTCAGCATATGTGTATCTCAGGAATCCCTATGATCCAGAGTTCAGGCTGTAAACACTCAGAATCTGACAGTTGTTCCACCCTTGTCTCTGTTTATCCCTAATATGGTCATTTGTGGCACAGATCTCTGGATCTGAGCACAGAAGCCCCACCCACCCACCTGTTGTTAATGAAGGGAAGCCAAATACAAACAAAATTACTTAAAGGGAGCCAAAATGGCTTGCTACAGATAAAAGCTATTCTAGCTGAGCTAAAAAGCACATAGGAGAGCCCTTTTGAAATGTTCAATACTTTTTTTGTTTATTTATTTGTTTTATAAGAATTAGCCAACTAAGTCTTGTTCTCAATCAGTCAACTCAGACCTCATTTTGCATTAGCTGTGTCACGGCTTTACTGACTTGTGACCTGCAGAACGTAAAAGTATCAGAGGCACCTTAGTAAAGAGTGACAGAACTACATTACAAACATGAAGCTAAAGTAAGGCCACAGTTAACAAGAAATCAGTGTGTGATCTGTATCAAGGTAACTGCTCTTTTTTATTTATACCTTGTAAAACTATGTGCCCACATATTTAGGCATGGACAGGAGACCAAGACCAAGGTAAAGTTGAGAACCTCGGCTTCTCTCTCTCTCTCTCTCTGATCTGGTTTCGCACAAGAAAACTTTCTGGCATCTAAGATTTTACATCTTCAGTACAGTGGAGGCAATTAATATGGCTTGGATCACAATGTTTTAGCGGGAGATACAACTCATACAGTGGGTCCAGTCATTTTCAGTTCATTATTTGCAGTTTATTTTCTGTTTATTCTGTGAGAGAAGATCCTGTAGATCACTGCAGTTTAGTGGGAATTGTAGGGTTTAATTTTTTTTTAAAATTGTGAATTAAAAAAAGAACTATAAACTATCAGTTATAGTTCTTAGAAGGAAAATCCAAATTGGCAAAAATCAGTATAGGCATGTCACATTTAGGGAAAAAAAATGGAAATCTGATAAGAAAATTGCATTCGGTGTACCACTACAAATAAGTAATCTAAAAGATTTTTTTTCAATATCTGTGTGTAACAAAAACAAACTGAGAATGACTCTGTAGTATGAAATAGCTGAACCGTGACTCATATCTGTTCATTATGCTGAACTGTCCAGCAATAAGCTGGAAGAAGTCTTTTTCAAGAGTTTTTAAACGATGAAGAGCTTAGAGATTGGTTCTTAATTGTGAATGGTGTGAATGACAGCACTACAACATGGCAGAAATATAGCCATTAGTAAAGTCACTATTTACAAACACTTTATATATACTAGGCCCAACAGCTTCTAGTGCTTCCTGGAGTCGGCATGAAGTGAAAAGGAAAGGAAAGGAAACTCTATTGTTCTCCATGTCGTCTGCCTTTCTTTGCTTCTTTATTTCATTTCATTCTTAATAAATTGTGACACCTCAGGTCAAACAGTAAAGCTGTCTATTCTCCCTGACAGAGAAATCTAAATGAATCAGATTCACATCTGCAGTATTTTCACGTTGACTGATAGGACTGATCTGATCACTCTCTATGGAAAATGTGTGTTGTGCATGCCTCCCAATTTATTCAGTCCTTCTATTTTACTAGTTCCCTGAAATCCTTTCTATAAAATGACTTAATTCAAGCAACAGCACTCAGGGGTTATAGTACACATCATGCAAAAAGTAACAGCAGCTGATTATAATCATCTCAAAAAGCCAGCAGTCCAGGTTCAGTTCATGATTCTGTTACACAGATATCTACTCTACACTCACAGCTCTTTTTTAAAGGCACCTTCAGTGTTCTCTCACACATGCAATGGAAGAACAATTCTATTTCCAAGAATCTTGGAGGTTTATTGCATAATCTGTATACAATTGTGTAGATAACTTTACGAATACAGACGTGCATGGAGAGCAGCATGCTGGGTTAGTGTGTAAACGTTTGTGGTTTTTGGTCTGACAGTGCAGCCACACAGAACTTCTAGACTCTTCAGTAAACCCCCTGCACAGTCTGGCACTGGCAAATTCCTTCACTCCAGCTGTGAGGAGACAGCTAATACTGCCTTTCTCAGCACTACCTCTCTGTATGATGTATGTATGTAAATGTCAGTATTTAGTAGGTCGCTCCAGGAGAACAGTTGCAGAATGCCAGATCCCAATCATAAACTTTATCTGTGATCCTAATGGTCCACCAGAGAAACACAAACAGGCTCACTTTACCTATGAATCTACAACAGGAAGAAGCAGCCAGTCAAAAAACAGGGTTAATGTAAGAGAAACCATCAGTCTGCATGTGTTGCTCTAACTGAAGTACCTGTTTATGAAAACAGGACAGTCGTATAAAACCCCAACAAAATGAGGGGATGGAATCTTTAAATTGTGAAGGTGTACAGATAATGAAGATGTTCTCGGTAACTCCTGAAATTACCAAGCAGACTTTTATTAACCCAACAGTAAAATTTAAGAGGAACAAATCCCCTGAGATTGCATCAGAAAAGGCCTCCAGTGTTAAATAAAATCAAATAAAAAATTGCCAAATCAAGCATGCAGAGCTACCTGCTGTGGCAACCCCTTGTGAATAAGGGAGCTGTTGAAAGTAGCTTTTATATGTGGTCAAGCAAAAACAGATAATGAGCCAGTTGTGAAATAAACAACAAAAAAGGGTCACATTTTCAAAGCCCAAAGTCATCAAATAATAGTAGCTTTCATTTTACTCTGTGTGTATAAGTGAGAGGTGAGTGTTTGGGGATGCTGACCTTTCTTTTTAGGATGGCCAGGTTCCTTCCTCTTTAGCTCAGTATTCAGGGGAGAGTTGAGCAGTGGAGGAGAACTGAAAACAAGAGAGGGGTGAAATGGGAGGGGGGGGGGGGGGGGGGGGGGTTGGGGGAAAGA
>VVHJ01000181.1:1619-11637 GCA_015107715.1 Tylochromis polylepis | reverse complement strand
GAGGAGGAGGGGGCGGCGGTGGCTGTGGAGGAGGGGCGGGAGGCGGGGCGACCCCAGGTGCAGGAGCAGGGGGGTTTGTGCTGGTCGTCATGGTGATTTCTTTCTGGGCCTCCTGGAGCTCGTGAACTGGAGAGGAGAAAAAAATGTGAGCGGTTAAAAATCCTCCCATCAGCTGCTGGAATAATGGTTTTCCTTCAGAGAAGCTCCTTCCTAAACTCCGGACACCAGAGCAGGATCCTGTCGTGTCTTTAATGTTTGTCACTGGTTGCTGGTGTTGGCCCTGACATCATGTGACCCATTTACGAGTATCAGACAGTGTTGCGAGGCCGGAGTCATCAGTTTCTTTCTGCATCAGCGGAGGAATAAACACAGGAGCCACGAAGTACCGAGACCCGTCACCGTCTTCTTTAATCAGCCGTCGGGTCAGCTGTTTCCTCCTAAGTGCTATCCTCACATTTTATTACAATAGAAACTCACTAAAAACCATCAAACATTGACTGTACCACGTATATTTTTATTTTTACTTAGTTTTGCAACCTAATGTGAATTATAAATGTAGTTTACTTATCATTAACAAGTCTGCCGCAGCTCGTTTGCTCTTTCCTCATCTTTGGAAGATTCAGGAGAAAGTGCCCGAAAGAGACTGAAAGATTCAGACTCAAAGCTAACATAGAAGTTATTGATTACTTTTCTAACTGCATTAGGGACTGAGCAGCTGACCTAACCCTCGCTGGACTCACGGCTGTGTTGACCTGCTGTGAGCTTGATATCATAAAGAGCAGGAATGAGCTGATTAACGCCCAGGATCCTCTCAGCAGGCAGGAATCTCACCCACAGACTGTCCGTCTCGTTCAACAGCATCCACCTGCTTCTCTACACAGACACAGACAAGCTGCCCGGTCATCAGAAGGAAAGATGGAGGATGAATATAAGTGCCAGTCAGGGAGCAGGTCAGTCAAAAACCCGACTTAAACCCGACTTCTATGTTTAAAAGCTGTGGGGTCTGTCTCTGTACGTCAGTGTGTGGGACCTGACCGGTGCCATGCCATGTACCATTCAGTCTGCCTGCTGCTGTATGTTATTCCCTTTTAACTTCTTTTAACTCCTTTTTTCATCTATAACGTGGAAAACTTTCATTCCAGAAGGTCACAGTGGACACAATTTAGCATTAGCGATTTCAGTAAATGCAGTGATATTAAAGTCTTAATCAACACGTAAGGTCAGCTGACAAAAAGAGGAATCTGTGGGTGTGCAGCCTGAGTTATCGAGTCCACCCCTGCTAATCCTCTGCATATTCATCTGCACGTCCATTTTATTAGGAACAAAAATGGAAACCAGAAGGTCGAAGCGGTCTGATTCTGGCGCAGCTTGATCTGAGCACTAAAACTGGGTCAATTGACATGTGCCACATTGGCTGGAAAAGTATTGGTGCATAAATAACACATAGCAGCATGAGGGTTCACTGATCCCAGCATCAACAGGCCTCCTGTTTTCTTGCAGCTGAAATATTATTGTGCCTTTGAGAGACGAGACGCGCAGCAGGCCGGCCCACAGATCTTTAGCTTCATCACGTCGTCCTACAAAAGAGACGATCTCCTTTTACTCTTTCGGCTTCACTGCGTTGCATTCAGTTTGTTTAGGCAGACACTTGCCAGCCAATCAGATACAGTTTTTTTTCCTGTTGCCGTGCTGTGTGTCTCCTGTCTCCTTTTAATGTTAGTCCTCTATTTTAATGCCCACCTGAGGACCTGCTGAACTGCACCTCCTGTATATACTCTATGGGAGACTCTTAATGTGTGTGCATCTCCACCTCCACCGACCTCTTTCCTCCAGCTCCTCGTTCTTCTTCAGTGCCTGCTCCAGTCGTCCCTCCACCTCCTTCTTGTCCACCTCCAGCAGCTCCAGCTGCCTCTGCAGAGCCTCCAGCTGTGTCTTCACACAGCTCTGCTCCAGCTGTTCCTCCAGGCTCTGCACCTACACACACAGGCGTAGCACATGATTCACAACAAGCTCCATTACCAGACTGAAAGCACTGAATGAAAGGCCATCAGACTCATCAAATCACATGAGCACCGCATCTCATTAAGAAATAACCAAAAAGTAAAGGACCAGCTTCAAAGCCTACGATACCTGCGCAATGTCCCATCAGTCAGCAACTGTTGAAGCATCTTATGAATCACGAAATACCCTCAAGACTAAAAATCTATTTACCTGAGTTATTATCTCTACATAGACCCTTCCTTTGGATTACTGAGGATTTTATTCACCTCCCAGCACAAGTCGGCTGTTTTAAAACTCAACCTTTAACAACCTTCTTCTTCTAGCAGCTGCTCCCTTTAGGGGTCGCCACATCTTCCTCCGTCACACCCTACCCCAGCATCCTCCTCTGTCACACCAACCCTCTGCATGTCCTCCTTCTGTAGTTATTTTTCCTTCGGTCAAGGTCATGATGGGACTGGTGTGAAATACGTTACAAGAAATACGTAGTACTGTAACGTGTCATTTCAGGCTGTACCTAATATGTGCATATTTTCTGTTTTTTGGGTCAATTATTGACTGACTGATCAACATGCAAACAAAAGAAGAGCAATAATAAAGAGCAAGCTTCAGTGCTAAACTGATTTAACTCATTTAAAAATCAAAACAAAATTTCCAAAAATGTCCAGAAAAGCAGAAGAGGAATCTCCAGGAAGCGCAGAGGCAGGTCTGCAGAAGGAACTAACTGCGAACAGGTGGAACCAGTGAGGCTGGAGCAGAAAATCAGAGAAGAAGAGAAAGCGATAAATGCAAAGACAGGAAGTGAAAACACAACAAGACGCACGAGAAAAATAATATCTTTTTTTAAAATTTAGATATTTAAACCGTGTCAGCACAGGCACATCATTTTCTCTGCTGGAAAATGATCAGCTAAGCTCTCCCAGCACAGGCACAGCTCTCACTCACCACTTTGAGTGAGAGCATTGTTTGACCGCTCTCCATGATTTCACAGGTAAACACACCAAAATCACACCTCTGCTATTATCCTTAAGTGTGCATGGTGGTCATAGCCGCTTGTTTCGGGATATACGCACA
Source organism: Tylochromis polylepis (assembly GCA_015107715.1). Lineage (NCBI taxonomy): Eukaryota > Metazoa > Chordata > Actinopteri > Cichliformes > Cichlidae > Tylochromis > Tylochromis polylepis. Next base: position 8,565 of record VVHJ01000181.1, on the reverse strand, counting down.
CAGCTCCAGCAGCAGAAACACCGCCTTCCTTACAGTGAAATTAAGGCTGCAGAAGAAGCGGCTTCGTATTTTACCTTCTGCTGATGCTGCAACCGCTCCTCCTCCAGGGTTTTGGTGACGGCAGCAACGTCTTCGAGGGCTTTGAGCAGCTGAACGCTGGGCTCAGCACTCTGCAGCAGCAGCATGCTCTGCCTGTTGGCCTCCTTCTGCTTCACCAGCATCTGCAGAAGACCGAGGACGACGATGAGGGCGACGGGAGGTTTTAGAAAGAGAGAAGGAAATGCCCCTCTGTGAATTTTTACTCTAAACGAACCGTCTCAGAGCCTGCTTTAATCCCACAGACTGTTCACTTTTCAGATCAGTACACATTTCACCAATCAGCCACACAGTTATTAACACACACACATCAATTACAAACACAGCAACGCAGCTCACTGTTTATCACTGAAGCTAGCAGCAGCAAAGCTCGGCTTTCGGTTCATGGAAACCGTTAGTTGGATCTTCAGAATGAACGACTTTAGGAAACTGTCACAAAGTGCTCTGGGAGAGGGAGCAGAAACTCTCAAATGCAGATTATGCAAAATATGAAGATTAAGTTCTGCAGCTGTGGTGAGACAGCAGCAGCAAGCGTGGCTTTTATGTAATGAAGTCAAAGATTAGTCATTGTGTTTCCCTGATGGAAAACTGGAAGGAGTGCTCGACTCCACCATGAAAACAATGGAAAACTCTAAAACACGACTCATATTTTAATTTCCGCCCCTCCAAGAGTTAAAACTACCTTCACGAAAAGGCAGATTTATTGATGTTATTTTACTGTAAAAAGAAAAGCTTCTTTTAGTGTTTGCCTGTACATCAAACACATTACAGATTGCTCTTTACTTTACTGTCACCAGATACTTAGGGTTAGTTTCCTGCTGCACGCTCTCAGTTCCTTTTTCGGCTCGGCAGCGCTGTGTTTCTGTGACTCGCTCTTTACCTCGTGTGCATAAGTTTCAGCTTTGACTCTGAGGCTCTGCTCCAAGTCGAGCTGCTCCTTCATTCCCTCGTACTCCTGAGCTGCCATCATGGAGACTGCAGAGACGGGGGGGGGGTTACTTAAAAAAGACAGCATTCATCTACCTGCAATTAGTATTCTGTATGTAAGGCAGCCTTCTACCAGGAGAGTTAAAAACTGATGTTTTAAGGATTATCAGCTGATAGCCGTCTCTCCTGTTTTTGTGATCTGTGGATAAATTTGGGTTTCTTTTTTTTTTTTGCAATACTGTGAGTGACTGATGGAGAAAGCAGCGAGGTCTGCAGACAGTACGCTCTTAATACAGTGTTTGACGACAGCCACCAAAAGCAATTTCCTTTATTTCAATTTCAATTTCAAAAACAACCAAACAGACAGAGTGTTGAACATGCATGTTTAGAAAGGTTCTGATGTTACGCTGGGTTTGCAGTTATTAGCGTAGCAGCGTAAATGTGATGTTGAATGAGGTTTTCTTACTTGTGCTTTTACTCCAGCTCTCTGCTTTGGTTTAAGTTGCTCTTCGCCTGCAGTTTGTTTCGACTCACCTCTGTTAAATCTCTTGATGGTTTTGCTTTGCTGCTCGACTGTTTCATGAAGCTGCTTCATCTCCGCCTGATCTTTCTCTGACTGCTCGCAGTGGAAGAGCAAACACACAGCAGCAGAAAACGTCTCAAAAACAGAAACTTTCTTCCTTTTTTTGTTCTTATTTATGAAATCTTAACGATTATCGTGACACTGACCCACACTTCAAACTTGCAAGTTAAGAGAAAGGTTTGGACCAGCAAAATGTTTCCAAAAATAAGCTGATCATGTGACCCACGATGTCACATGAGCTTTGGGTCACAAACAGTAAAGTAATGTTTATGTTGTGCAGTATTCACCTGTGTGATCAGCTCGTCTATCCTTTGCTGCTGGTCATGAATCTGACAGACAAAATTCTTCTTCTCCTCCAACAAGCTGTTCACCGTCTCCCTCAGCTCTGAGCAAACAAGGTGAAGTATATTCATTTATTCAGATTAGCGGTCTATTAGCGTCTCTGAATTATGGAATTTTTTGGAAAACTCATCAAGTGCCCTGATTAAAAAAATATTATTAGCCAGAATGAATGAGTAAAAATGAATCCGTGACAAAAACCACTGAATTTATCCTTCATGTTGTTCTAGGACACGTTCCTGCTGTTTGTGGAAGCTGAACCTCATTTTGCGAGTTGTACCTTTAACCTGCTGATGGTACTGCGTGAAGACGTCAGGGCTGCAGTCTCCCGCGTCTGCGTCGGCCTCCAGCGCGATGCAGTCGGAGATGCTGGGAAGCAGCTCGTCCAAACACGGCCGAGACGACAGAATCGGGTACTTCAGCTTCCTGTTCTCACAGTTCAGCTGCAGGTCAGATGTTACAGGGGTCGACAGTAAGAGCAGCTCAGCGATGTTAAAGCCACAGAAATCATAGTTCACAAACTAGTGTGATCAGTACTGAAGCACACATTTCCAGTTAGATTTTAATAGTAGATTTTAACAATAATCTTTCCTCCAGTCCCGATTATTTTCTTGTCATTATACTTCAACCGTCTCCTTCATTAGTATTCAGAATAGTAATGAAGTATTGTGCTTTTTTTACAGCATTAGTTGGTCTGACAGGTTAGGTTGCTTTTATTTTATGAGTTAAGATGTTTCTTATGCTCTGTGATGATGATTTGTTGTTGTTTTTTTGTCTTTTAGAACTTATTTTTTAGTCAATAATAATAATCTGGGCAGGCATCATACTGGACAAACAATCAGTTCATTTATTGAGAAACTAACCGGCAACAGGAGGCATGAGACAAACAGTTTAGGAAAGAAATGATAGAAGGAAATGACAGTACTTTTTAAGGCATTATTAGTACTTTTATGTCTCCTTGGCTGACCTGGCCACATGTTTTTGTTATTGCCCCTCCCCCCCTTCTGTCTGCCTGGGCAGAGCTCATAATGGGCTCCCGCTCTTGGCCCACACACCTGGTCTAATTACTCACTTGATCTGCCTGAGTACCTGAGTCACTACTTAAGGTGGTGGCTCAGGATTGTTGAGTAACCTCCATTAGTATGGCAAATCGCTGTTTCGTGCAAATCTCTAGCTTGTTCTGATCGTGCTTTCTTTGTGTATAGATTCCCTGGACCCGTCCCTGTTTCCTGTCCTGTTCCTGAGTCTGGCAGTGTGGCGTGGTGTGAACGGAGCGAGAGCGTGAGTGACTGAAGAGGAGCGTGGAGCGTGTTGGATTGGACTGTGTGCACGGACCTGTTCCCCTCCTTCCCTGGATCCCTGGAAATCCCTGACCCTCGTACTTTGTACATAGCTTCACCTGGTGTTCTTGTGTAAATAAACGGCTGACTTTCATTCCAAGAGCTGGTCTGCGCTTGAGTCCGTTCAGTCCCGTGACATTTTATCAACATGAAAATCAGTCCTATACCTTTATATAATTATTCACCATCATCTGTGCACCTGTTCTAACTACTTTAATTATGTAGTAATACTTCCAATGTAACCACGCAGTTGTTGCAGTGGAGGCATTTAATGCACACAGATAATGTGGTCAAATCGTCTCCATGCACAGTCATCCTGACTCAACTCTGTTCTCCTGATACTGCCAGCTGAGGCCTGATAGCGCTAATCTTACCATTGATTACTGAGCAGTGTGTGTGTGTGTGTGTGTGTGTGTGTGCAACCTTTGTGGCCAGGGCCTCTGCATTCTCCCGACACGACTTCTCGATCTCCAGCTGAGTCTGCAGAACACTCACCTCCTCAATCACCATTTGAGACACTGAGGGAGGACACACGCACGCGCGCGCGCGCGCACACACACACACCACACCACGCACGCACACACACACACACACACACACACACACACACACACACAGTGTCAGTTTTTCCTTCCTACGCTAAATGCTGAATAATAACACAGCATGTGAGGAATGTAAGTACATAAAAATGGTTTTATTGTTACTGTTTTACACAATATTTACAGAATTTTACAGACTTTTGACTATCATTGTTTTTTTAATGTTTAAAGATTGAGGCCAATATTAAAACATCCTTTTTAATAAAGCATCAAACCTCGAGATGATTTTAGAAGCTTCATGTCAGAGTTAATTAACCATTTTTTTAAGGCTGTATTGATGCACAAAATTTGTGAATAAAATCGGTGCTCACTTTAGCTGCAAAAACCGAAAGAAATCGAAACCTTTGACTTTTATTTTGACGCACACAGATGCATTTAAAGCTACTCGACCTTTGGATATAACAAAAATCAGGTTTCCAGTACAGATCATAACCTTTATTGAACTGTAAGTTGACAACGGCTCTTCTATTAACATGCCCAGAGTGAGCAGAGGAGTTGCAGGTTTTGACCAATCAGAAAGACAGATTTAAACATGTAAAGTGAGTCACTGATTGTTTTTTTGCTTCTTGAGGAGGTTGTAATATATTTAAAAAAGTCAAACATCCGTTTAAGGCTGAACGGCAGCTGTGATGAGCCGTAGTGAAGGTTTGATGGTAAATGCATCTAGGTTTGTGGTGGGGAGCAGCCGAAAGGTCCTTCTCGATGCAGAGAAGAAGCATGCACAGCGTCGTGCACCTGAAGAGTGCTGTGCTGCTCAGAGAGTTTCAGTGTAAAATATCTGCTAACACTAACAGCTGAAAGAGGCAGGCCTGAGGCTGTTAGACGCTCACAGCTGGTGAACGTGTCACCGAGCCTCAGCGACTCCTCGGTTATTTTAAAATGACCCAGATATGGAGACTTGGTGAAAAAATGGAGAGTGAGAGGAGAGAAGTAGCTTTGCCATCGTGTCAAAATAAAGCTCAACACATGTCGCTGTGCTGTCGTCTCTGCTGCATTCTGGGTGTAACTGGTTAGAGAGCTTTGATGGTTAATCCCGAGAGTTTTAATCTGAAAGTCTATATTTCAAATACATCTGAAATACACGACAAGTTTGAGTGTGGCGACACAGTCAGTCCCGGGCTCTCTCAGCAGCTAGATTGTATTACAGCCAACAGGAAGCTGCTGCTCGCATCCCGGCTCCATTAACACAGTCCTTCCTGGTCAATATACAAGCTCCAAATCTAATTATACTCTTCACTGCTTCAGCTGAAGGCAGGAGGAAATGTGCTCCTGCCCTCCTCCTCCTCCTCTGCCACAGAGACTCTGTAATAACTCTGACATGTACTTTCCTCTTTCTTATCATGTCAGACTTTGTTGTTGTTGCAGTAGCATTTAGCATCTGGTCAAAATATTCATGGCCAGACTTGTCTGTGGTGTGAAACGTTGAAGTGGCATAAACAGATGAAACTGGCACTGACGCCTTTGCACTGAGCGCCTGCTGTAGCGGGCAGCATTCGGTGATTTTTGTATTTGTACTTGCTGATGTGCCTGCATCGCTCTGCTGAGGCTCAACAGTTCATGTTGGTGCTATAATGTAAAAGAACAACAGTTTTACAGGAATAACGGATGGAGAGAAACATGCAGTCTCTACACAGACTGGCATAATGAGCAAGCATTCTGGTTCTTATATTTCTACTCCGAGTGCTTTACACAACCTGCCTTTTTCCTATGGCTGTGCTTTCTGTCTAACATTCACACTCTGGCGGATGCATCGCAGAGCAACCCAGGGTTAGTATCTTGCCCAAGGATATTTGGCACGCAGACTGGAGCAGCCGGGGATCAAACTGCCAACCTTCCAACTAATAGATGACCTGCTCTGCCTCTGGAGCTATAGCCATGTCTAATTTTGCATTTCCTTTTACTGAAGTACTATCCTTGTGTCCAGCAGGCTACTCGCAGACCAATCACAGTTGAGGTCTGCGGAGCTGAAATGTGTAGTTAAATTGCTAAAAGGTGCACGTAAACCTACAGCACAGGGAGCATGAGGCGTGGAGAAAATTCTGTCAGTTCAACTAGATCAGTGTTCAGGGTTTGCAGAGTACTCAGTTTAAAGTAATCTGAATCTAAAGTTAAATTGAGTCTTACACAGTTACTCCCTAAATCATTTACACAGCCTGCATCACACAAAATGACCTGCTCTTTATGCTAAATAAAAAAAATAATAATAAAAAGTTGAATTTACATGTTTTTGTACATAAAATCATAGAAAACCTTTTTAATAATGACAGAACGATGTTTTTCACGGTCCTGAGAATTTCATTTTTGTCCAATTAGAACAGGAGCTCAGGACTCAACTCTCTCACTTTAGAGGCACATAGAGCATTTCTATGATGCATCCGTATTATATTTTATAAGCCAGCTTACACTCTGAGCCGTTATTGGTACTCTAACGTGTTACAGTCTGTGAAGAAGAAGTGGTAGTTTTATGGATATTTTAATGTGATTTCGTGGTGAACAAAGAAGTGTATGCATCTACAGAGGTCCACGTCCACATTCCTCCAGCAGCGTCTCAGACAAACACCGCAGAGTTTCAGTAATACGAAGGTTATGAAGCAAACTTGATCTAGACCTAATAGAAGCTACCTGCACGGCTGGCATCTATCACGTCTGTAAAATAGAAGCACTTTGCTGCTTTGTGGTCGTTACATGCAGTATGACAGAAGTATCACGTTCACTGTTTCCTAGCAGGAATCTCAATAACCTGTATTTCAGCATTCAGCATGTGCAGGGTAGCACTTTCCATCACCAGCTGAATGCAGACTACATAACACAGCACATCAGCGGAGCAGTTAATGACAGGCTGCTGCTCCATCATTTGCCAGACTGGTTGTTAGGCTGCTGTAAGTGAAACCCTCGCGTCTGCCGGCGTGCAGAAACACACAACGTCACGTCATCTTTAAAAGATGTTAGCTCGGTCGACATGCTCAGAACCTGCCGTGTTTAAGGAAGACAGTGATCAGAAATATTATCTATTAACACTTATACACAATATATATATAAAAAAATAAAGTCTAACTTCTAAT
>VVHJ01000180.1:0-14434 GCA_015107715.1 Tylochromis polylepis | reverse complement strand
GTCTCAGACGATCTTGGAGGTGAACCTGCTGGATGTGGAGGTCCTGGGCTGGTGTGGTTACACGTGGTCTGCGGTTGTGAGGCCGGTTGGATGTACTGCCATATTCTCTGAAACGCCTTTGGAGACGGCTTATGGTTGAGAAATGAACATTCAATGCACGAGCAACAGATCTGGTTGACATTCCTGCTGTCAGCATGCCAATTGCACGCTCCCTCAATGCTTGTGGCATTTTGCTGTGAGACAAAACTGCACATTCCAGGGTGGCCTTTTATTGTGGGCAGTATAAGGTACACCTGTGCACTACTCATGATGTCAGATCAGCATCTTGATGTGGCACACCTGTGAGGTGGGATGGATTATCTTAGCAAAGCAGAAGTGCTCACTATCACACATTTAGACTGATTTGTGAACAATGTTTGAGAGAAATGGTAATATTGTGTATCTGGAATGAATTTTAGATCTTTAAGTCCATCTCATGGAAAATCGGAGCAGAAACAAAGGTGTTGCGTTTATATTTTTGTTGAGTGTAGATCACTTATGGAAATAGTCAATGGAAGAAGTATTTCATAGTTTAAATAATAATCTTTTAACATAGTGTCTGAATTCATGGTTGCAGGAGGACTGGATAAGGTCTATCCCAGGGCTACACACAGAGAGACCGATGACAATTTGCATTCACATTCATGGGCAATTTAGAATCACCAATTAACCTAATCCCACTAATTGTATGTCTTTAGACTGTGGGAGAAAGCTAGAGTACATGGAAGAACCCACACAGACACCGAGATAACATGGAAAATCCACATAGAACAGAACTAGCCAGATGATGGATTCAATCCAAGGATGTTCTTGCTGTGGGGCAACAGTGCTAACCACATTTTTAGCCTTTAAACCTAACTTCTTTGAGTATCGGTGAGTTGATTCAGTTCATCTGGATGTTGTGTTTTCGGTGGGAGAAACATTTCATCACCCATTCAATTCATTTCTTCAGTCTCAGCTGACTGCAGCTTTCCCCAACCTTAGAAACTGTACATTTGACCAGAACTACTGACTAAAAATTGGCTTTGAGGTCAGGTTCACGATCATTCATATGCACAGAGAGTTGGGGAAAGTATTTAAACCTTCTTGCAACCACATGTTACAATATATTTAATCAACACGTTTTAATTCGTAATGAGCAATACGATGCACGCCATGAGAGAGAGCTCTTCATATCACATATAACGTTTATGACTATGAGCTATTTTTGTAACTAAAAGCTGTAGGCTCAACAAAGACTTATTTTAACAGGTTAAGAAATCCTTGCTATCTTATTTGTGTTTGCAGCCATCTAGTAAACAACACATCTGATATTCTTTCTCTTTTTAGCTCTGCTTTGGTCTCGACCAACTCATGAGAAAAATGTCGCTAAACTAATAGCGTAACTTTGATCACTAGCTAGGTCAATGCTAGGTCAAAGGTCTTTATGTTTGATGCTGGAAAGGCTGCACAGAGTAGATTTCAAATCAGAATATGTGAGGTCGATACTGCAATGCACATTCTTATGTAAAATAGTCATTTCACCTTTTTCTGATGAAAAACCATTAATGAGTGCAACTTTAAATTAAATGTGCATTTTTCCTACTATATTTTGCACATTCCACAGAGTGACAGAAATTTGCCACAGGGTGAAGCTGGAGACAGATACACATCGCCTAAAGAATGAAACAAGGCCCATATTAAGTTAATGATAGCCAGTAATTTAGTTTGACATGCTTATTATAAGGGTGACTTGGGAAAATTTCCTACAGTGATGGGAAAAGTGATGTGTAAAGCAGTTCTTTTCAGTCTCCTGAATATCTTGAATCTTTATATTGGTCACTGAATCTTTCACTGGTCGACCAGAGCTCTGACTGTACTGTCCCAGTCACTGAACTCAATCATGGGTGAATGGTGTATTTTCCTCATGATGCCTTTGATCACTTTGACTAACATTCCAAACCTTATAAATCTTTATATTTTCAAAGTCATTGAGTAAAGGAACTCGTGGAGGGTTTTTTTCAAGCCCTTTTTAAATTGCATGAGGCCATATATCATGAAAGGCTACTGAAATGGGGTCACAAATTTCATAAAGACAAATTTTACACATTAGCACAGCCCAAGCACACTGAGTGCGACATGCTGATGTAAAGTACTGCCAAAGGCAGGTCGTTGTTTCGAGAGCGTACTTTACTGTGCTGCCTGTGGTCTGCAGCTGACCTTCACTCTTATCTCACTTATGACATGCCTGATGGATGTTTCCTTATTGTTTGTACAGACTGACCCGTGTGGAATCTGTTTACAAGACTTGTGTGTATATATGTGTGTGTGTTAGGGGGGGTCTGAGCTTTCATGCTGTCTGCTCAGTAGTATCCCACACTACTGAAAAAAACCACACACACGATACTGAAATGTTCCTATAACTGGGATTTTAGAGAAATTGAAACAGCATATTGGTCTGGCCACAGTTGTAGCTCCTCACCAGTGAACTGGAGTCGGGACTGAACTAGATTTGGTAATGCTGTGGTCCAAACAGTTCCCACTTATTCCATAAAAACCTTCATCTGGAAAAAATTCTTCACAGCAACAGGGAAGGAAAAAAGGAGCAAAATCACATGAAGCCAGCCACTATCCAATCTTTGTGGTGGAAAAGCCATTAAAGAACAGATGAGCACAGACTACCAGAAGGGATGAAGAACTACAGGATGAATGACAAGTGTCTTAGACGTTATTTAAAGGTAAACAGATAATTATAATGACACTGGATCCACTGTGTGGATTCCCTCTGTTTCATCTATCTCCCTCTGCCAGCTACCTACTGTGGTAGGAGTCTTTCAGAACTCTCCCTTTAAACTCTAAATCAAAGCTTCCCTTAAATTAAGACGGCTACTTCACTTCATGCTGCATCTCAAATTAAGGACCTGAGATTTAGGTCCTTTGGCGCCATTACATCAATCTGACTTCTTTAGAGCCAGCCACAAATGAGATGGGTTCTTAAGAGAGGATTAAGTAGAGTGATGCTTGAAATTAAGACTGAGACTAACAGCACCAGAAGGCAGGCGTTGACAATAAGCAAATAAATATTCCTGCTGGTTGCCAGTTGAAGGACAACATGATAAAGGTGATGTTACACGACTTTGACATTTGATACTTTAAGTTATTTTAGGTTCTATATGGATGATACTGGGCCTCTGGTGATATGATCTGCACGCTCCTTGTCTGTTATATGCCCCAACAAATGCCGAGGAGTAGCCTTGATGAATACTGTATTAGACACTGTATTAAAGATGTGTGGTGCACACTGGCCCCTAAATCAATAAAGGCACAAATATCAGTAAACAAAACACTGCCAACCAGCCATAAATGTTAAAAAGGTAACTGGTCTAGCTAGCACTCATAGAATAGAGAAACATTAAACTGCATCTAGGCTTGTGTTTCTAGCAATCTGATTATGACATCTCTCCTTTAGTTTTGTTTGGGTTTCCACTAAATTCTGAGAAACAGTGCCAAAAAAGGGAAGTTCCTTGAATGGCCACTTCTACTCTCCAGAAACAAGTCAATCTCCATGGATTCCATCCCTAAACACTTAAGTGTCATAATAAAAACAAGTTTAAGTCTCTTGGACCTCTGAACTGTGCTATAGCTATTATCTGACAAATAATATGGTTTGCTGTGCAGTTAATTGATACTATTAGCTTGTACAAAAACTATGTATCTATATCTGTGTGACACACCTTTATAGCAGCTACATGGATGTACCTTGCTAAGAATGTTTGCTAACACTGATAAATGACCACTCTGCCATCTTTATTAAATATGGCTAGTTCTGGCTCAAAACAAAAACAACAAAATGCTTAAAGGCAAAATGCTAGAGGTTTCAAAATGCTACTTTACATGCGGATAGGTTAATGGTTGCTACACGCAGTTTATTTTTAAACTGTAGTTACTAAATGCCATATTACCTTCTGCTAAACGGAACCTTTAGCTTTTTATGCTAAGCAGAGGTGCACAGAGTTTGCTGGTTAAAGGAAATTAAAAAGTTCTGTTAGACCAGCAGGAGTAAATGAAAGCAAAGCAGTAAAGTTACTTATTCAAAATCCCCCAAAATGGGCTGAAAGATAGATGGTGAAATCATGTGATAATACTCTGTGTAATAATGACTATAAGTGACACCAGCATAGATATTTAATCCACTGTTAATTTAAAAATAATTAACTTCAATTTTATTTATATAGCACCAAATACCAACAGTCACCTCAAGATGCATTTATTGTAAGGTAAAGACCCTTTATACACCAGATGTGTAATGTTCATGCAATACATGCAAATATTTTGCGTATTAAAAATATTTCTCAGACTCACCTACTCCTAATACAGCCTTTCATACTGACCGCTTAATTTCATAGGACGATTTTGCAGCAATTATTTTTTAGACTAATTCTCAACTTTTTGGGGATCCAAATGAACAGATCTGACATATCAGATCACTGCATTTAGCAACAAGTGCACGTGTAGTTCAAAATATGCGCTAGTGCTCAATGTACAATGATATAAAAATAGTCAAATAATAATATTTTACCTCAGACACACAGTTAGACGCCGCTCCGGGTCAATCGGCTCTCTGAAATGGTTTCTCTGCCTCCTTAGATGTGGTCCCAACTCTGCCTACAAGAGATCAAACTGCCCCACTGACATCCTGAAATATGTACAAAAGGGGTCATGATACAGCTTCAACTCCTGGATCAAACCACAAAACTCTCCCTGCTGCTGCCCTCTCATGAAAACTCGATGAACCCAGAATCTCAGTTTCTTCCTTTTTTTGTTTAGAACCTCAGGACCAGCTCATCATCACTTGATGTTGACTTCATTTTTTTCACACTGCGTTTTTTTGAGGATGAATATTTCTCAAAATCACAATGCATTCGGAGTGTATATACATTACACAACAAGTATGCATCCAAAAATTCAGAATTTTGTGTTGTTTTTTTCTACACATTCTGTGTGTTAAGGCCTTAATACAGCGAAAACCCCAACAATCAGATGACCCCCCTATGAACAAGCACTTGACAACAGTGGGGAGGAACAGGAAGAAACCTTCAGCACAACCAAAAATATTGACTAGCGCTGCTTTATTGCTTTCTCCCTTACTAGAGGTAACCCTTGTTTCTGTTTTCTGAACACACCGATTTCTGTCATATTTTAGGCCAAATTTCCAGAACAAAATGATGGGGTGTGCATCAGTTAGTGAGCGTAATCTCTACCTATGCAGCATACAAGGGCTACCCTAATGGTTGTCAAACCACATATTCACTGATTTATACTTAGGTGTCAGAACTCATCATTAAAGGTACAGGGGAGGTCATTCGATGTCATCTTTCTGGAGGAAAGAGTTAGGAAATATGCAGCGTTGTGGTCGGTCCTATTAATGATGGAAGGAATCTATATTGCCGGATTGGTTGCTATGTAGACAACAACATGTGGTGAGTAATGCTCAGCACAGAAGCAAATGAACCTTTAAATGCCAGAATAAGTGCCTCACAAAACCAGCCATTTATTAGTATCTCATTCTTGCTTTAAGGCTGTGTTGTGGGTATTTTTGCCAGCTGCAGCAGCATAGCTGATATTGTTTTCTCCATGTCTGTCTATTTCTGTGTGTCATCATACAAAATGTGGTCCTGGAGACACTAACTGTAACGGGAACTGCCTCAAAAGTATTTTTGAGTACTTTGGCTTTAACGTCACTGGTGTGAAGTTAAGATCAGAATGAATTCTTAGCCTTAACTACCACAGGGGTATTTTTTGATTAGGGGTTCATATGCTGGTCCATGCTGGTGTGATCACATCGTAAAACGGCCTCTTAGTTAGAGGAATGCTCACTTTCTTTTCAATATTTGTAAAATAAATTGGTCAATACTGGCCATAAAGAGGTCTTTTACTCAAGCAATTCCATTGTAGGTCAGTTGAACTGCCCACAATGCCATTTTAGGAAGTTAAAACCCTGCAAAACTTGTTCTGAGCAAAAAAAAAAACCACTCGAAGTTCACCTGAATAATGAGATAGTAAAAAACTTCCTTTTCTTCAGTTGTAGAAATGATTGTACTATTTACAGTCAGAAAATATGAACCTATCCTGTAGTTTTGTCTGTAGGTGCTCTGCTGTTCAGCCCAGGCCTGTCAATCATTCCTTTATTTGCTCAGATTTAATCAGCTGCAAATGCGCTTAAGTTCAAGCTATAATGTCCTTATCTTATCGACTATATATAGGACTATGTGGCAGAGTGAATCTCTTATTATGTGTTTACATCTCTATATCCTTCTGTATCTAGGACAGTCTGTTATGTGACCTGTGTGACAGTCAGCTCTGTTGTGGCAAGTTTTCTTTCAGCCTGACAACCATGAGACATTTGGGCTCTGGTCACAGCGGGCCTCAGCGCTGATCGTCACTGCATTTCTGTCAGCGTATGGAGGGGCTGGGGGTGAGGGGGTGTTTGTTAACAGAGAGAATTTGATGAGCAGGCAAAGATATTCATTCTGCAAAAGCGTTAAAGTCTGTTTTTATTGGGTGGACGCAAATCCCTTCACATTCAACAGCTCTTTCTGGCAGCAGCAAGCCAGTTCTGGATGGGTTTCTGGCTGGGCCTGTTGGGCCCAGCAGGCCGTGAGAGGGATTTGACTTTCCCAGCAAGTAAGCGGGGAGCCTATGTGAAAAACCACTGAATGGCTCGCACCAGTTAAGAAAGAAAGAAGAAAAAAAAAGACACATTACGACTCTAAAAAAAGAAATCTGAGGTTAATCGATAAATGAGTAGTTCTTGTGTTTGGCAGGAGGTTTGTTTCTGGAGCAAACTAGTGCAGTAAACTTGATTTACAGTCTAACAGATGCATAACAGAAGACATAACAAATATGGTTTTCAGATATTTTATTGAGGAAAATATCTTTAACCTTTTGACCCATTGGACACATAACATAATATAGCAAAAAAAAAAAAAGGAACAAACAAAACCAAAAGCTACTGAGAACATTTCCTCTGAAGCTCGATCACAGATTGAAAAGCACTGCAACACCTGCAGTGTCTGATACATTTATAAAAAATAACAATCATAAAAAATATACATACATGACAAAGATCTTTTTCTTTTCTTTTTTTTTTTTTAAAGTGTGATTTGTAAAAGACTGCATGAAACTGAGCTTTGGACAACACATACAAGACGGTGCAGCAACCCACAATCTCTAACTGATAGGCACGATCACTAGCTGACAAGCAGACTGGAGCCACTAGCTAGTCCGCTGTTAGGACTTCACTGAGTATAAAATTACAATACATTGCCTGCACAATCCAAAGGATGCCATCAGCATGGACAGCCATTTAGAAGAAACAACTTAGCAAAGAAGTTATGGGTTACCAGACTAGAGGATGAGAGTGAAATGCTTTTCCAGCGAGAGAATTTCTCTTTTTGTTGCAGTACTGACATGATGCTAGTCGCTGATTTTTTCTGTGTTTTTTTTTCTTAATGCAGCTGGGGGGAAAAAAAGCTACAGTATAGTTAGCAAGCATGTAATCATATATTTATACACAATTCTTCAAAACAGATGAGGAATGAAGCCTTAAAATATCAAAAAAGAAAAACATTAATAACCATCAACCCTCACAACGGAAACATAAGGTGCAACTTAGTCTTCTGATGCTGAGGTGGATGCATGCATGCAGGATTCTTTGCTTTCCATTCTTTGTTTCAATGTGCAGATAATTAAAGCAGGCGCTGATAACAGGATGGTTTGGTTTCAAGCTGTCCGTCAAGTTGTAACTGTAATCTGACCTTAACAGAGACAGTTTGTACAGTAAAACACAGCAGCTGCAGATAGATAAACCCCATCACCAGCTGCACCCATCTCTCCAGATCATCAGTTGGGGTTTTTTTTTTCCAGCTAGCGTTTCACTCTCTTCTGCCTCTCTGACGTTCTCTATCAGTATCTGGTTCAAACAATGGCCTCATTAAACTTTAGGGCTATCAACAAAGGGGCAGGAGGGAGGCGACGCCTAAGTGTTTGGCACTACATTTCCTGAACAGAGTATCTGCAGTCCCAGCTAAGTTCAAGCTCTTCAGCAGCAGCTGAGGAATTCCCTGCCAAGGTGCTACAGCAAACAGTGTCTCATCATCTGAGGTGTCTCTGCAAGCCTCCTCCAAAACTGAGGAACACATTCTGCAATCCAGCTCTCTCTGCATTTATCATCTACCTATTGTCAACCCCCCCCCCCCTTTTTTTTTCTTCTCAGATGAGAAAAAGAGAAGCACCACTATACAAAATATACAGGAAACATTGTGTGTGACTCGATAAGTCGCTGATATTTAATCGGGCTCTGTCGTGACATGCTGGTAATCTGGGACGTTTACTGAATATACACAAGAGGAAACGTGAACCTTGCAGGAACTTTTCATTCGTACGTTTGGCTGCTACTTTACTGCAAAATCCACACAAACGGTGCTCTTTTTCACCCGAACACACACATGTACACAAACACTGACTGTGCAGGATTTCACATATACATTCACAAGCCTCTGGGGGTGCTACTGTCTATAAACAGAGTAGGGGGTCATGTGGCCTGCTCGTTCTTTTCTCTGCCTGCTGTGAGGCAATAGGCACTTTATAAACACATATGTTCACATATACAAATAGACATTACAATAGCTTCATATTTTGTTTCTGTTTCTCCCTTAAAAGTGTGTGTGTGGGGGGGGGTATTCAAGTTAGAAAAAAAATCTTTGGTCTGTAAACAACAAGAATTATATCCAAATGTGAGGTGGTGTTTGTTGTCCACTCTAGTTTAATCGGATCTCACCTTGGTTCAGATGATGTAAAGCACAGCGCGCTTTGGAGCACTGTGCGCTTCTGATTTCACCTCAAAGTGCATGTGAGTGTGTTGCTTAAGGACTCTGATGCAGCTGTTTGGGCTGCTGCTGCAACATGCTGGCTAATGAGTTTCAATTAAAGATTGAATCAGTCTTCTGCACAGTGTCAGTGACACGTCTGCAGCTGGCATTCAAGGCCTTAAAACTCAGATATTGCTTCCAAGCTATCCAAATGAGTCTTTTCCAAACCTGGTTGGCCTGAGCAGGATCAGGAGACTGTCGGTGTTTCGGTAAATGTGAGATATTCACATCTGAATTTTGCCAACTGTTCTGGATTTACCATTCATACTCAACGTATGAACAAAAGCAGAAGCTTTGATGCAAAACACAGAACATAAAGATGCCTTTTTTCTGTCAGCTGTCAAGCACTGTGCAGGGTTAAGGGACTGTGCCACTCGCTCCTGTTTAAAGACATCAGGATCCCTCCTTCCTCTCTTATTTAGGGGTACTCAGTTACATGGCAGCCAGGTGGAGTAGGCAGGCTGCTGGCAAGCAAACACTGGCTGCACCTGCGCTATGTAGTAGTTACTGAAGTTTCCATCTGCCACATAAGGAGCAGGTTGGTAGTAACATGTAACATTAGCCACATTGGGGATGACATTCTGCTCAGCCAGCACACGCACAGCCAGCATGGCTATGAGCCCTAAGGTCTGCCGCCTCTCATGTCCCATCAGACACACAGTGCTCTCGTTGACCACTCCGTGGAGGGTCATCAGGTAGTCGTACTTGCGGTCCTCCAGGCCCACAAAGTGGTTTTGAAGGTAGGACTCCAGCTTGCGCTGCTGCTCGCCAATATCAGGGAAGTCAATGAAGAAGCGCGAGCACATGTAGCGCTGCAGGGACTTCATCTCTGACTCTGATGCAGCCCGGAACCCCCTCACCAGCAGGTGACAGTACTTCAGGAGACCCCCTCCACGGATCTCCTCCGGGTTCCGCGTGCAGATTATCTTGTGACGTAGGTGGTCCAGAGCCTCACTGAAGTCTCCGTACACGCTCTCGCCCATGATGGTGGGGTGGAAGGTCTCAGCCATGGGGTTCTCTGAGCAATCGTAGAACAACAGCAGAGAGTCGAGCTTGATCTGAAATGAGTCCACACTGAACTCAAACTGCCGCCGGAGAGAGTCCACAAACTTCAGCTCCACATTCTTCCCCCGGTTATTGGAGAGGGAGATGAGACTCCAGCGGTCTGAGTCATTGCACACCTTCACCATCTTTTGCACATAGGCTTCCTAAATGAGTGAGTGTGCAGAGGGTGAAAGAGAGGGAGAGAAAAAGAAGTACAAACAAAGTGAATACAACTGAAGCTGCAATCATTAATTCAGTAGAATTAGGCCTAACTTTGCATTGTACAGTAAGGATTTGATTTTAATGCCTATACTTATACACATAATTACTGTATGTTGTTGTGCTATTAATGCTACTGACCTCAATATTAAAGGCTATGGAATGTACTTATATTAGACCTGGGTGGCTGAGCTCAGGATCCCTTCCAAATTGGTTTAACTCGATCCTCTTAACTACAGCAAACAAACTTTTTTACTATCACTAAAGTAATCTAATTGCACATTAAGATGTGCGTAATGGTCGCTAATCCCTGTTGGCACAAATACAATTTAATCTTATCACATATATAAAACTAATCTGACAAATCTGAAGCAGAAAAAAAATCTGTCAGGGCGTGTGTAGCCTACCTTTAACGTTAAAGGGGTTATTTTCTCCTTATTCACACAGTCGGGTAAAAAATCCAGGAGACAGTCCAAAACTATGTCCTTCACAGTCTGAAAATCACTCTCTCCTTTCATATTTGCGCAAAATATGAGGTCAAGGTCTTTATAGCCCAGTCCGCTGTCCTCGTGCAGAATGTGGCTGGCCGCAGAGCCGTTTAATCTAACGTCCCGGACGTGGATCTGTTTTTCCTCCATCCGACTGCGCACCACTTTAACTATCTGCCGCGGCTGCATCTCCAGAGTGGGGAAGTTTCCCCGACCGTGGATCGGGATGGTCTCCGTCAGGATGGCATCCAGCCGCTGCACTTGCTCCCAGCTGAGGACGCTGACGTTGCTGCCGTCTGTGTCAGACACACAGCTGGTAGTGGAGCTGCTATCGTCCTCTGACATGGTGCTGAAGTCCTCGGGAATTTCAATAAAAAGCAAGATTCAATCGTTTTCTCAAAACAGTTGGGTCTTCCGCATGAGGAGTGTCAGTACTTGAAATAGTCCAAAGTGACTGTAAACACAGAATTTTAAAAAAAATATATATATATTAAAGAGCAGCGGGGCTGGTGGCTGTGCTTTACAGTTTGCGCACTCTGGTTGGAGATCCAAGCGGAACAGTGGCGCAGTAGTCGAGCTGGTGACTGAGCTGAGGGAGAATCTGAGCCCGTTAACAGAAGCGTGCGGAAGAGCGAGCCCTAACTTTCTCTTCTGTCTCTTCTACGCCTTTAAAACATTTGCCTCGGTGCTGCTGTCAATGCGTCCGAGCGCTGCGCATCACAGTCTTTGAAGGTCGCTGATGATCCAGGAGGGTGTTTGCTTTTCCGACTGTGACTCCATCGCCCAAAAGGCACGCCTATGACTTTATGAATTTGCATGAATAAGCTGCTGCTCGAGTCGCGCTTTTGGCACAGTCCTCCCACTGACGTTCAACCCCCTCGGAGGAATCTTGTGGATTTTTACGCACGGCTCCTACATATTTTTAATATCTCCTCCTGCTGCCAAATAATAATCCCCTTAATGCAGCTTGTGTGCGCTCAGGAAATCCAGCTTCCTCTCCTCGAGTCTCTCTAGATCAACATATTTCCCCTCGTGCTTTTTTTCTATAAGTTAACCGATACTTGCCCACTTGACACACAACATCCTTCTGTAAGACTGGTCTGTAGTCTGAAGTTGTCAAGCTGAACTTCACCCCGCCCCCCATCTGCTGCTCGCTGCTAACGCTGGTCAATATGATAATACTGTAAAGCTCTGCTTTATCAAGCTGCTCCATAGTCTCATAGTATAATGTTAAAATGCATTTAAATCAGAAGATATATATTAAACTTCATATCACTTCATGAGATAACTGAGGCTCCGAACCACATTCAATATGCGAACAATCATTCAGTTACTCATGAGATCATTCCCGTGGTCATGATCACTCTTTTATCAAATAAAATTATAAATACGCGTAAAAATGAGAATTACATTGTTTTTTAAAAAGTAAATAAATAAATATAAAAGTATTCTGATCTGTTCAGACTGAGCTGATCTGCATACAGAACTCGCTACACGTCGTCATGTCGCCATCTATGGGCTGGCTGGTTTAAGCCTTGAAGTAAACCAATCAGCTGACTTACACTGAGTCTAAGGCTGCCTTTACAGTGTCACTATCTACAGATTCATAGTTAAAAGTCATCAAGGAAATGCGACTTTTAATTTAAAAAGAAAAACAGTGGGTAAACATTTTGTCTGTGACATGAAAAACCTGCTACCTCAGACCTCAGATACACCTTCAGCTGCTGATATGCTCAGTGACCAGTCGGGATACTCTGTAAAACACACTTTGAGATGTCCATCATGTCATTGGTTGCAGTTAAGGGTATGCATTGTGGCATTTCATCTCCTTGATTAATGTCATTATTTTTTTGTATCACTTCTTAAGAACCTCTCAGACTCTATTTAAGCAGCATGTGAGAAGGTCAGGGGTTGCATGAGCCCAGAGGGATCAGCGATGCCCAGGGGATGCCATGTGGAGGCGAAGGAGGCTGCTGTCATGGACACTCTATTAGGCACGTGTAAAGCCCTGCGTCACTGTAGCCACCCAGATCTGTAAACCCTGATTATCCCATATACTCCACTGCACTGTCTTAACTCAAGAGTCCCACACAGGAGCTGTGCATAACTCCCTCATCATGACAGGATGCAGACACACACAGCTATAATGACGTTTACAGTTAACTTGCACCCCTGTAAAATCAGCCTTACGTAAAGAAAGAATTTCATATTTGGAAGAAAAATATTATTTTTAGAGTGTTTTAAAAAGCTTGACCTTCATTTCATCCGTTGCCTGTAATTGTGTGTTTTGTTTTCTCTTTACTTTGTTTTGGCGTGTGTCAGACAGGTTGAACTGAAACTGAATCCCACATCTGGAAATGTACATGGAACCGTGAGGCAGTTACAATGGACTGAAAGCAGCTCTGCCGATGCATTTCCCAGGTGTGGAGACACAGTTTGCAAAGCATTGGACTCAGCCCCACAGCCATGCATGGTGCTGCCGCTCCTCTCTGCAAAGCTAAATCAAAGCCAGCAGCAGGTATAAACATCCATTACAACACCAAGGACTGCAAATGAAATGTTTTGTATAAATACAACCTGGCATCTCATTACTCATTGCGAAATGGTTGATTTATTCATTTGAGCTTACTGAAAGACAGGAATGAGAATATGCTGCCAGAAAATCAAAATTCAAAAATAATACATACCCTTTCCTACTGGTGATGTTAATGTCTTTTCCTGTCAGATGGCTTGATGGTTATTTAGTTTTTAAAAATAATTTCCAAAACAGAGCCTTGTTTTCCTGCTCTGCAGGATTTAATGTATGTGGATGAGACGACTTCAGTGCCTCATAAAGCAATCTTTTACAATCACATGAAGTTTTCCTCTGGGGTCTATGAAAACTTTTCTGGACAGTTCAGCCCAATAAAGAAAAAAAAAGAAAAAAGAAAAGGAGGGAGTTGTTTTGTTTTCCAGTATCGTTTATCAGACTGCATGAGCTGGTTTTATCTGCCATGAAGTGAAACGTCGCTACTCCCTTTGAGCTTTTCCCTTCAAATCAGGACTGTGTGGTAGCTGGACCTTTAAATGTTCTTTTTACTGTTCCTTCTAGTGACATAAAGCCTTTGAAAAATATTTCTAGACATACAGTACTGTGCAAAAGTTTTAGGCAGGTGTGGAAAAATGTTGTAAACAAAGAATGATTGATTGTTTATTAGCCCCAAATGTATTCTGCAGCAGGACAATTCAATTCAATTCAATTTTATTTATATAGCGCCAAATCACAACAATAGTCGCCTCAAGGCACTTAATATTTGTACAGTAGATCGTACAATAATAGATACAGAGAAAACCCAACAATCATATGACCCCCTATGAGCAAGCACTTTGGCGACAGTGGGAAGGAAAAACTCCCTTTTAACAGGAAGAAACCTCCGGCAGAACCCGGCTCAGGGAGGGGCGGCCATCTGCTGCGACCGGTTGGGGTGAGAGAAGGAAGACAGGATAAAGACATGCTGTGGAAGAGAGACAGAGATTAATAACAGATATGATTCAATGCAGAGAGGTCTATTAACACATAGTGAGTGAGAAAGGTGACTGGAAAAGAAAAACTCAATGCATCATGGGAATCCCCCGGCAGCCTACGTCTATTGCAGCATAACTAAGGCAGAGCAGACTGTATACGGTGAGAGGGTGGACCCAAAAGCAGGCACGTGAGGAGACGAAACTTAACTAAACCAAAACACACTGTTTATT
>VVHJ01000179.1:2154-12567 GCA_015107715.1 Tylochromis polylepis | reverse complement strand
ACAGACAACACACACCCAAAACTCAAACTCATGTAGGCAATACTAATATAATACAATCAGCACACATAACATTAGTAACTGACAAAAATTGTATTATAATTTGGCATTTTAAGCATTAATTGAATTAATATGAAAAAAGAAATGTGTGAATACGATTAAGTTTAATATACCTGCGAGGTTAGTTAAAGGAAGGGCATTCGCCTTAATGGCTCAGTCACACTTGAGCAAAAATAGGACAGAAACTCCTTGTGACTAGGAAAAATCAGTGGTTGCCCAATGAAAGCAGTGAATTGTTTTTGCAGTTTTAGACTGTTTGAACGTAGTTGCCGTGACCAACTGGTTGCTCATAAGCTGAGGCTTTTCCACACTCAACCTCTGAACAAGTACTGTCAATCATGGTTGCAATAATTTTAGTATGGTCTCCAATCACTGTTTTCCTCAGTGTGACTGTAGCATGAATGAAAACAAGGCCTGTGCTTTCAATGACATTTTCCTTAAGTAGGCTAAATTCAAGGCTAAATTCATATATGAGCTTATTTCCTCTCTCCTTCTTTCAATTGAACTTAATTTTATGCTTATTAGAGTTAGCAATATCGTAGCAATTTGTTACTACTGTGATACCTTCCCCACAATAGCAATGCTATCATTATACAGTAGTTTTGATACTCAGTGTACTGTATTGCATTACAAGACATCATAATATCTATGTTACTGAAAAAAATAAAAATAAATACTGCTAAAAAGGCAAAATATAGGAATTACACATTTCTTTATTGCATTCATGTCTCAGTACCTGCTTTTCGATTTGCTTTACCCCGCTGTCAGACATTTTTCACATCTGAGTTTCTCCATCACCACAGTTACCTTTAGTTCAGTTTACCATCTTTCATTAGGGAAATGCCGCCACTGACTTAAGTATTGATAATATATTGCAAAACACTTCTTATATGATGTGCTATAGTACTAATAATTGGCAGTCCTTAATCCTTGTGCTATTTTACAGAGCACTACAAAGTCTAAGAGGTTAAAATCTCAAGGTCTGCTAAGTGCTTAAGAGTACAGAAATAAAAATTACAATACTGAGACAAGCTGGATGACATACTAAACTCATCCTCGTGCCTTTTTGACTGTCTGTTCAGCTTTTAGCTGAAACCTGATCCCATATTTCTTCGTGGCATTATGTTTTCATCCTTTTCAGCTGATGACTGCCATTAATGATGATGATGATCAAAAGAAATGCCTCACCAAAGCCAAAGGTGACCTGACAAAAACGGTGGGTGTATAAATTTATGCACGTTTGAGCATCTCACTAGCACTTTAATTACACATCTAAAAGCGTTTAAATTAGCCAACATTAATAAAAACCCAGGAGCAGATGTTAAAAAATGATCTCAGCAAGATAAGGGAGATACAACGTGTGGGGTTCTTTCAGTTTATTAAAAAAAACAACAACAAAAAAAACAGGGGGGGAAAGGCCCGGCCATGTCTCTGAATGTTATTTCTGTGCTTTAGGCTTAGTATGAGACCTTACTGGATTTCATGTATCATTTTAATAAAGCTGCATTCAAATGTCTATGGACATTTAATTTCATTATTTATACACGCATTGCTTCTTCTGTGACGTGTATAAATGTTTTTTGTTTTGTTTTGTTTTTTAAATAGGCCATTAAAAAAAGTTTCAGTAAACATTTCAAAAGACACAGGTGCTTCTTCCCATTATATTTAGACCAAACTTTTCTGGATTGGATGTGAATGCTTAATTTTCTCTTTCCAATGTTGATGAGAGAGTAACCACTGCTTTGAATGACTGCCCACATAATTAACAACTTACCACTCATTTACTGTGGTGATGATTCCAGAAAGCCTGAGGTCTGCTGTGGATTCTAATGTTGGTCTTTAATCACAGCTCGGCTCTGATAGTAGCCAAACTCTAACTAAACTACAGTAAATACAAACGATGCAGTTAAACGCTTCTGAATAATGAAATGTTCAGACTAGCTAGTTTTTCTGTCCGCTAATGAGGGAGCCTGCTTTGTATCTAGATTGCGATGGTGACCACCCAACCTGGCAAACCACGTCTCCCTAACCTGGCAATTTCACAGCAGCTCGTTGTGCATGGGGGTCATCCAGGTGCCTGATAATCAGCCAGGCCCTACAGCTAGAAGATCAGGGCGTCGGGCCATCTACAGCCTGACGTGGAGATGTTTGCACCACTTTATAAACTCAAACACAGGCAAATACCCACACGCTGGACAACTACCTAGAAGCCACACAGGAGCACAGGAGCAATTAGTTGACTTTTTGATGCACTAAAAAATGGTGACAATCTAGCTAATCTATCTACATACAAACATACAACATCTTATAGAGACAGATTGATGGATATTGTAGGTTAATTCGTGAATAAATAACAAAAATAGACTTAACAGTTCTCATTGAATGAGAGTAAACTCATGTAGAAGGTGACATTATTCAACTAGAAACCAGCCTGACTGAAATCAGTTGGGCCGTGTGGTCACGCCACACACTGTCCACATTTGAGCCTTTGTAAAGTCTTGTTCAGCTTCCTGTAAAGAGTTAACTTTGCATAAGACAAGCGAGAACGCACAATCTTGGTGCGCAGCATGGAAATGTAACACACAATAGGTGTTATTCCTCTCACCCCAACCCCTCCTTTATCTCCACCCCCACCAAAACCACCGCGGGTGGGGTGTTCAAAGCCGTCGCTCCGGTCCATATTCAAATGAGCACTGTGTCTCCCCCCCTTGTGCTCCTGTTGCGATCAGCACTTTGATCACCTCCAATGGTAACTTCCACCAAAACATTTAAAATTAAAATCAAATCTGCCTTAACAACCCGAGCATTTGAATTTAACAGGTGTTCGGGAGGAAGTTGTTACAGAATTTGCGATTATGTGCTCGGATACACACACACACACACCTTCAGTCAAACACACAACTATGCAGACACGGACGTACCCACACGTACGCACAACCTGTCAGTGAAATTAGAGAGTGGGAAACAGAAAGCCCTCCTGACTGAGCGCTATACCTTGGGATACCTGATCTGTTCACTTTGATGTCAGTGGGTAAGAAAGTTAAAAAAACAAATCAGCCAGACAGCAGCTACATGTGTTCGGTAAACAAAAGTTATCATTTATTCTTAGCTTTGGTTATATATTTTTCTAATTATGTCCCAGCCCTGCAAATTGTGTGAGCTGATTTTTCACTCTGAGATCCAGGAGAACACATACACACATATATCAATAAGTCACATTAAAACTATCTGCCTTAAAATGGTACATGACAAAAAAAAAAAAAATCTCCCCAAAACATCTGCATAAATACCCAGGATTTCCCAGCAGCACACTGCATTGTAACAAGATGATCGATGTTTTTCACTTCACCGGCCAGTGGTTTTAATGTTGTGGCCAGTCAGTGTATGTGCCCACACTGCACACACAGAGCACTAACTGCATCTACTCTAAATGTAGTATTAATTACTGTGGGAACACTACAGTACTGTATTTAATTACTGACTAAATGATCCATTTATATTTTACCGCTGGTTAAATTAAGAGGGTTAAGTGAGACAGGTTCATTGTAACTCACTTAACATTTGAACTGATATCTTCTAACTTGCACAGTCTGGGAGCAGCACTTTCAGAAAATCAGCCAATCAAATTAACGAATTAAACGCTGCGGAGGCACAAACATTTCTCCGCCGCAGCAAAAATATCATCTTGTGCTGCATCAACTAGAGTTATCTGAAGGAGGAAACTGGAATGGTAAGTCATAGAGCAGAAGAGACTGAGAGACTCCTTAAAATGTCAAGTGGCGTGCCAGAGAACTGCTGATGGAGTAAAGTGTCTCAAGAGGACAAGATTTTACTTTTTTCCCCAACTAAGTGTCTGACACTGTGTGGTCTACCACCTATCATCATATCGTTAGCAGTTATTAAAGGCCTCTATTGCCTTGGGGGCGATGGTTCAAAAGGCACAACACTAAAGCCAAAGTCCTGCTGACTGACAGATGTAGAATTGTAACTCTAACATCATCTTCAAGAACATGACTGAGTTCCAATTAAATCACCTCTCTCCACCTCTTACCTGGCTTTGCTGTCTGACCTGCGTGTGTTAAAAGGACTTCCAGTTACTTGGGTGGGAGGGGAGAAAGACGATATCTAAAGTATGTTATTCAGAGAGCGCGCGTATGCCTAGGACTGGCGGTGAGAGATCAGATAGCAGACATAAAAGACACTGGTGCTCAGAGAGATGGAAAGATCAAGGTTGAACTAGAGCAATATCAAACGAATGATTCTGAGTTAAAGACCACCACCACAGGCCATGCTGGGGCCAGTCAGTTATTACTGTGCCTGCAGGTCCACCTACACATTGACATTTCTGTACCTTGGGACAATTAGATACCAAGCCCAGGCAAGCAATTGACAGAATTATCAAATTATAATGTGTTTGTTGTGAAAGGAAAAAGACAGATGTAACGTCCAGGGAACTGTAAGCATGCACATTTTGTTGCTCTTACTCACACAAATGCATATCACAGATCGGCATACTTGCTATCCTAAGATGTTTTTATGCATTTTATCATTTAAAAAAAAAAGAAAAAAAGAAGGCCTTTTATATATAGTGAAGAATGAGAATAGTGATTACCTTAAAGTTGGTTTGTTTTTGTGGAGAGGGGTAAATGGCTGTTTGCTGAGGCTGTTGTTGCCGCTGCAGCTGCTGCTGAAGTTGTATTTCTTCCTGCTGCTGCTGTTGTAGCTCAGCTTGGAGTTCTAAGATGTGTTGGTCTTTCCGCACCAGCTGGCTGCACAGCTCCTGGTGACTCTGACGGAGCTTGGCCTCACTAGACACGAGAGCCTGGTAGCACTGACTCAACTCTTTGTATAGCTGTCAACAAATATAAATAAGACAGAGAGGTTTAAAATCCAAGCAAGCGGGAAGGGAAGGGTCAAGTCAATGGGAGGAAAATGACACAAAGCACTCATTAGGACTGTCTTATTTCCAATAATGGAAAAAAAATAGGATAAGCTAAATCATCTAAACAGGGAAAAGAAGTGGTTAACAACACGTGTCCAAAATGATTTATGTTTGCAAAATGTCTCTCTCTATGATTCCTCCACGTGCATGGCAAAGTAGTATGCTGCAAACCCAGTCACAGTAACAGAATACTTTGAGAAAAAATGGTTTTCTGACAGACACGAAAATAATTGTAGGTTACAGCTAGCTTGGAAATAAATCACCACAGTGGGTGAGGCCTGAGAGAAGCACGATAAAGAGGTTATAACACTGTTGAGTTTGAGGTTGCGTGTGTGTGTACTTGTGAGTACCTGCTGATAGGAGGTAGCGTCAGCAGAGTGAGCCTCTTCCTGGTTCCGCAGAACTCGCTGCGTGTCGAGGTTGAGTCCTTCCAGTTGCTTAATCAGGTGGCTCTGCTCCGCTGCATGCTCTGTGCTCTGTCTGTACAGCGTCTGCACTTCTGCAAAATCACGACTACACACAGGCACTCACATTACACGTTATGCAAAGTCATACAGTACACAACAATAATGTGCTGCTTACATTAAATATTGTGGATTTAGTTATTTTTTCGACGTATTCAAGGTGAGAAATTAAAGGCCGTGTACTGACATTAAAATACCTATTTAAAAAAGTTTCCCAGAGAACCTGAATTAACTCAGTTTGAATCCTTTTGTGTTTTAAGATAATAGCACATGTGTTACAGGTGTAAAAGTCTAACTTTTGATAAGTATGCAACTCAAATTCATAAGCCTTTAATATCATCAATGCCTAAATGCACAACAAAATTATAGCGCAATAACAATCATAAACTTGTATGCACATTACATTTTTGTAATGCATTTATGACAGCAGATTTCCTTCTTTTGTCAACAGTGGCTAGATATCGCAACATACCAACATTCATCAGCACCAAAAGGTCATTTCCATCTTGTTTTGTATCCACCAAAGGAATTACCACAAAGCGCTTCTCGAACTTGTAAGGAAATCTTTAATCACCCTGCTAAATCCACAAGAATAGTCTATAGCCCTGGTGTGACTGACATGTCAGAGTGCCTCTGGCATTAAAACAGAAAAGTAGTTAAAAAAGGTTGAGATTACCACTAAGGCGCCTACAGTTCTCACAGTTTTTATCATATCGACTAAAGCTTAGCCAAAGCCTGCCCTGTTTCCCTCTTCTCTCTCTTTTAAAGCATATCCACTATGCAGGGCTTATCAAGTGGCTTTAGGTGAGCCAGAGTGGAAGAAATCTGTGTCACCCCCAAGCCTCACAGCGAAGGAAGCAATATACTCACTCCTCCATGCAGTAACCCATGTAAATACACATATAGTATATCTATAGCGGACAGAATTATACTTTAACTAATGAAATTAGCCATTAATATCACCTATTAGGGTTTGGATGTTGTAAGAAGAGAGACACTGCTTCAGCTGGTACAGCTTACCAAAGGCGATCAAGTTGCTCCTGTTTAGTTGCTAACTCTGTGTCTTTGGAGGTAAGCAGAGTTTCTAGGCTGCTACTGTGGCTCTGCAAGGCAGTCAGCTCCTGACAGGTGTTGTGCAGTTTCTCCTCCAGATCCTGGTGTAGAAGAATAATAACAATGACTTTGTCAGAAAAAATATAAAGAAATAATCTGTAAATTTAGAGGCCATTCTTAAATAAAATGCTTTAAGAAGTATTAATATTGTTATATCAACTTTTTGATGTGTCAGTGTTTACTTTCTATGGCACAAGCCTCAAACCAACGCAGACCAGCATGATTAAATTTACTGACTCTGCAATGGAATCTGCTTTTTTAACAGCTTCCCGGCTTTTTTGTTTTCCGCTGGATGAAAATCAGGTGGGCGATAAGAGAGAATTCACGAGGAAGAAAAGTCAGACGCTCCTGCATCAGTGAATTTCTAAATTACTTTATGTGGCTGATGCTGAAAAACGCACTCCATCACTTATCACCTTACTCTTTTACTGGCTGTCTACAAATAAACAAATAAATGATTCTAAAATAAAAAAGAGACAGAAAAGCAAGGAAACTAGGTCTTACTTCTTAGCCCTGAGTTACGATGCCTTCTTTAACACTTGTAATAAGTTGGCCACAATTTGTTACTTCACAGCAACTAGCTGTACTACTTGCTGTGACATAATCGAATAGCAAAATCTAGATGGTTCTAACATGACACTCTATCTGAAAATGTCTTCATTTTGCTGTTGTGTTGTTTCTTTGCATACAGGAGGTGCAGACAAGGTGTTAGTTTGCTTTGCTTTAATTTAAAGAAACCATTTGAGTCCAGCAGATTAAACAACATCAAACGTGCACAAGTCACCAAACCCTGAATTCATCCTACGCTAATTAATATCAAGCAAATGATGTGAAAAATGCTATAAGATAAGGTATAAGGTATCAGTCATATTTGTTTCACGTATTACACATCCAGGAGTGCCCGCTTCAGTAAAATTGCATCATCTTTGCGGCTCTGTGTTTGTAGAATATTCCTCCACCTCTGTTCGGGTTAAGAAAATACTAAAACTATGCAGGTGTATCTTAACAGCGCACGAAGGTCTACATTAAATGATAAATTCCCGAACAAATCTTTGCCATGTCAAACAAATTGGCATGATGTATCCCCTGCGCATCAGATATTTTCCATCGCCAAGTTTCAAATCAATGTATGATACAAAAAAAAATATTATAAAACAGGTTGAGTGTCTTAGGCTGTGATGGATGTGCATACACTAGTCACTGGGCTCATCCCATCCAAGAGTAATTACTCTGCAGCTCTAACTTATTCAAGACTCTCTGTCTGATTTCATTTGACTAGGGGAGCAATATGTGTCATAATGATTAGTCGATAAGGAAGGGGAGAAATGTGAGGTTCTTCTGTAGCTTTTATTTCCTGAGAATCTAGGAAATAAAATTTGAAATGTAAAAAACTAAATAAATAAAATATTCAAAGACTGTGATTTGATTGGTTGAATGTTTAAACAATAGCACAGTTGATGTCTTATCGTATTTCTCATGTTCACAGAGAGAAGAAGCACTGATCCATGATGATGACCAGAGCAACAGATTCTGAAAGTTACTTGCTTGCATTTGGATAATGAAGCACACCTGACCACAAACTCTTGAACCAACAGGCCAACGACTTAACAGAAGCTCCTTTCAGTTGTGGTCTGCTTAATTCCTTTTCTTTTCTTTTTTTTTCTAAAGCACAACTCAGGAAGATCTGTCTGCCCTACGTTAAATCATAATTTTGTCCCTCCTTTGAATGCAGTCCCTGTTTATTTAATTCTGTGCTTTGCTACAGAGATCTTTTTATATTCACAAGCTGAAGAGGAAAGGGTGTGAGGGATCAGAAAGTTCAAGGTGTGTGTGAGTGCCTTTGTATTTGTGTGGACCTGTCCCTGCATTCATACCTTTATTCTGGTCTGGGCAGCATCCCTCTGGTCTCGTTGGCTGTTGGCCTGCCTCTGCTTCTCCTCCAGGTCAGCTTGCAGGGCGGCGCAGCGGGAAGCTAATCCCTCTTTCTCCTCCTCTAGAGCCTGCACCACCTGCCGCTCCTCCTCCTCTTCCCTCCTACATTTTGTCTTCATTTCCTGAATAAGGAAGGCGTGTGTGTGTGTGTGTGTGTGTGTGTGTGTGTGTGTGTGTGTGTGTAGTAGAATGGGGAGGGGGTCAACAGGGCCAAATAAACAACGGTGACGAAAGAAGAGAAAAAGAAAAAGTAGCATTTCAAACTGAGAAAATGAAAAAAGATAACTGCAAAGATCTAAAAAGAGAAGCAGCCCATGGGGTTGAGGCTGAAATGAATATGTAAACAGTGGACCGCTTTTTCTGTGGGAGCCCACTGCATGGGTCGCTGATTGGCCAAGGTCACCTGTGCTGTATGACTGGACCCACGCGGCCAGACTTTGGTTGGGGTTGGCCGAGCCGTGCTGCAAGAACTGGGCTCACGTAGGTACAGGGGCCAGTCTGCCAGCCTTAATGACAGGCTCCTAATGAGAATGGTGCTGGCTACAAAACCCATTAGACTCAACCTGGGTCTCCTTTGATGCTGTCCCCCACGATTTCTCACCACGAGACCCCACCAAGACTGTGTAAGGACCATCCCTTTATCAATTAATCATAGCTGTGTCCCATCTAAGCATAATTAGGCAGAAGCCACACCATCACATGCACATTATTCACTTTCCCCCCCACTGAAGGAGGCATTAAGTATTTATCTGCAAGTTAACAACCTGCTTTTCTCTGGCTCGCGCTTTCTTTCTCACATGCAGACTTTCCAGCTGTTAAGTATTCTCTGTTGTCAGTAGCGGGAAAGTAAGCTGAAAGCAAGAAAGGGTGAGACAGAGTGAGGGTGGAGACAGGAGAAGAAGACACAAAGACACTGATATTGTGTTCAAGAGGGCTGAACAATCCTCTTTCTCTTCTAAATGATTCATACCCCCCAAGGCTAAAGCCACGGGGGACTTGTCGTTTTCGGTGCCACGCAGAAAAGAGACTTTTGAAAGCTGAGTCCCCGACTGCCACAGAAAATTTGTTCCACCAACCTCAAGTTCCTGACTCTTATTGACCAGTTGTTCACGCAGAGCTGTCAGCTCCTTCGTCATTAAATCACTCCCCTCTTCCGTCGTCCTCCTTTGTAACCAGCCGTTAATCTCTTGCTGCTGCCCGGTCACTCTCTGTGGCAGACAGGGTGACACAGAAAGAAAAAAGAAAAAAAAAATGCAGGTTACATTAGGCATATCATTTTTTTAACCTTCATTTTTTAAACATGTCGTAACAAAACAAGACTTTCCCTTTCATATTTACTTTCATAATCAATTGGCCTTGATTAATGAGCTATTCATGAGGTCTATAAAACATGAGTGAATGCTTGTTGGAATTTCCTGGAGCTTAAGGTCATGTCATTCAGTGTCATATTTTTGCAGCAGTCCAAAACCCAAAGGTATTTAGTGTACAGAGAAAAGAAGGACTGGAAAACATTATCAGCATAGTTGCCAATTAATTTTCTAACCTGACAATCAATGAATAGACTAAATGCTTCAGCTCTTAAAACAAGTGCTAGTGTAAAGTAATGACCACCCACTTTTTATATGTTTACTTCATGTTTTTTGGCAGCTTTTATGGCCTTAGTGGGAGGAGGCTGGCTTCTTAACACTGTATCAGCTGGGGTTTGGCATTGGCTGGTAATCCACAGTCTTCTGTGGGTACACCCTCCTCTCTCAAATAACACCGTGCTCTGGGATGCAATTAATTGCCATGTTGAGGGAAATCGCTCAGATATATCCAGATAGCGGATTTAGCGTTCCTTGCTACTCCTAGCTTGCCGTGCTAAGAACAGTGGGGCTTTAATAGATTTATACTGGAGAGCAGAAA
>VVHJ01000175.1:10432-24768 GCA_015107715.1 Tylochromis polylepis | reverse complement strand
AGAGGACACAGAGACATTCCTGACTGCAGAGGTGTCATAAATTAGGAGACCCTTCCCTTTAACCTCCCCCAAAAACCTGTTGCTGAGCTGAGACAAAGAGATCTCCACTCTCAATGGAAAAATCCCAAAGAGGCTGTGTCTAAGTGGAGATGGCACTATATGGTAATGCGGCAATCACGCACACACGGGGACGCGCACGCACGGACACTTGCAGGCATGCACGCACATACACAACTATTCTACTTGGGTTAGATTTACGATTGGGGCTCGCCCCTATAAAACTTTGGTTCAGACAAAGAAACTCGGAGAGACTGCTTACAGACTGCATGTAAGGCAGAGCTCTACTTCCGGAAGTTTTTAAGGTATTTGTGATATGGGAAAATAAAGTTTGAAAAGTCGTTTGGGTTGCAGTGTGTCCTTTCAGTGGCCTCAGGAGATCAAGTAGACCAGGGGTTATTTTTGAAAATGTAACAACTGTCAAACACACCATTCTGCAAAAGCCAACTCGAAAAAGTTGTGTCATATATTCACATTGGATTTGTACAGTAAGCAAATCAATGAAAAGTAAATCAAGTCTACTGAGTACCTTTCGTGTTATGAGAGGCTGATTTGGGTTGAGAGCTAGAGCTTCCCACTCCTCTTCAGCTTCCATCTCAATACTGAAGTCTCTGTGACTGTCCCTGGACAGATTCGAGCCAGCACTGCACAACAAAAAATGCATTAAAGATCTGCACTGTTGGTAAATAAGAGACAGGTGTATGGGTAAGTGACTCCATCTGGCTCCAACCTCTTTACTCTGTCTTCAGCAAGACGCAGAGCCTCCTCGGCTGTCTCTCTCCTGGCTCTCTCATCTGCCAGACTCAGCTCCACCTCCAGCAGCCTTAAACACAACCACACCCAGAGATAATGTTAGTATGTCTATGACTTCAACCAACTGTACGGCACAATGTGGAGATTTTTGCAGAGATCCAAACTGAAGACAGATTTTTTTTCACCTTTCTCTGAGCTGACTGGCTTCAGCACTTTCACTTAACATGGAGTCGTTGCTCTTCTCCTGTGGGGCCCCTGGTGCAACTTCAGTATGAAGTAAACCCTGCTAGAAATCAGTACAGGATAATAAACACACAACATTTTAAGAGCATACAGAGAAAACACATCCCAACTGCACAATCAAGATGCCTACAGGATTCAGTGGAAGCTCAGATTTTAGTTTTTAATCTAAGCAGAGCAGAAAGTCTAAAATGTGTATATAGATCTTTACCTGCGCCTGGCCTTGGACTTGGCTTTCCAGCCAATGACAATGATTCTGGGTGTCCCTCAGAGTCTGGGAAACAGCCCTTAGCTGAGCTGTAACAGCACCTTTCTCCTCCACTGCCTCCTGCAACTGTGGGTATTGATAACCCAAAGAGGAGGGGGAAGATGGATGTTTAACTGTTTTGTACATTTAGCCATTTATAGTTATTCAGCATTCAATTGCTTTTATATTTGTATATTATTTTGTAGGAAATGGAAAACAAAAATCATGAAATCAAACCTTGAACATATGAAGTTTATTGTAGTGTGATTTAATTAGACAGCTTGCCTACACTGTCTGCATCCTACAAGAAGTTTTTGCCAACTTATAAAGGCTGGCTGAACACTCTGCTGGGTTTTGGCTTTAAAGGACAGTCACCTTAAGCGGTTTTATACCTTTGTGTTGAGCTGCTGGAAGTACTGGTCTCGCTGCTGAATCTCATACATACAATGCTGCAGATCTCTGTGAAGCTGCCTCCTCTCTGCATCCAACCGACTCACCACCTCCTCCAGACTGCTTTCCTGCTGTATCGGAAGGAAGAAATGGGACTGTCTGGTGTCGCAACTACCAAAGGAAAAAAACTGGTTTACCAACCAGGATATCTAAATAGTTTAACTTGGGTAGGTTTTCCTGTTCTGTGTGCTGGTTATTGTTTACATATGAGGATACATTTTTCAAAACATCATAAAAAGTCAAATCACAGTCAGATGCAGTCAGTCATTTGCCATTTCAGCAAAGTGTTCCCTGCTTTGCTCTCCTCTCTACTAAAGCTTAAATATGACTAGTGAATAAAGAGCAATAAATGTTGGGTATTACCCTGTTTCTACAGATTCCACATATTCACATGCAGATATCTGTTTAAAATCACTGTGACCATGAAGGCCAAAAGCTAATCACGCAATCCTAGAGTCCAAGTAAAGGTTTGAGAAAAAAAAAAATCCCTCAGACAATAAAAGCATAATTATAATGTAAACCATGTAATCTCCAAACAAAGGAGGACAACTGAGAAGTGTGACTTACTTTGACTGGCAGGTCCTTCTGCTCGGCATCAGATCTACATAACAAAAAATGTGTTAAAAAAAATAAAGTAAAATGAATTTAAGTCATGTGCATAACAGTGCTGGAGTCTGCAGGCAACCTTTCAAGCCTTCACATAGATGGAGGAACTTACTTCGCTTACCCCAACTTACTATAGTGTGAGCAAATACAGTAAAATAACCTCCTACTTGATAAGTATTTCTTGTTTCTGCTGTATGGAAAAACCTTTGAGCCAGGCAGGTTTGGGAATGCTAATACTTTTAAAACTTGAACAGGAAATCATTTTCCTTCCTTTACCTCTGATCTGCTGTTGCTTCCTGGTGGCTTCTCACTTCTTTGTGTACCATTTGTTGCAGTTCTTCCATTTTCTGCTTCATCCCCTGCAATGACATTAAACAGAAAGAAAATGCATCATTCACAAAGACAAAATAATGCAGTTAACATTTATATTATTGAAATGAAATTTTAAACAGACACCACAGCATTTAACAAAAAACTGAAAAAAAGAAGTATGCAAGTCATCCCAATGGGATGTGAAACCAAAAACACATCTAAGCTGACCCTGCATGCTGTTTGTACCACAGAACCACAGCAGAGAAAAGGAAGTGCAAGCAACAGCCAAACTTGAAACACAGCTAATGACTTGACTTACCAGCCCATCTGACTCAGTCTCCAAGGCATTGACGCCACCTCCCTTTGACTTTTCCACACTCGAGGTACCGACAGTCTCTGGGCTTGACCCTTGCCTGGACTCAACCACTCTTTTAGCCCCAGCCAATTCATCCATCAGCCGTTCACGATCGTTTTGGAGACTGGCCATGGATCTGGAGAATGCTGACAGTTGCCTGCTGTAAGTGTTATTTTCCAAAATGACTTTTTTAAGTTCTCTTTCCTTTTCCGACAAGACCTTCGTCAGCTCGTCCAGCAGCTTGTTCAGCTCTCCGTGTGCGTCTTTACTCTCAAAGGCTTTTAATTTGTGAATAAGGATGTCTCTCTCTTTGGCAAACATGGCCAAATCTGAAGTGGTGTCCTGCAAACTGTGCTCCACCTTGTTTAAGGCTGCCTGAGTCTCTCTGAGTTCTCCATCGTATCTCTGCCTGAGGACCTTGAAGTCCTCAATGAGCTGGTCTCTGTCATTCTGCAAAGCAGCCATTGCCTTGCACAGGGATTCATTCTGAGCCTTCATGTCTTTGCTTTGCGATTTAGCCTCTGATAACTGCTGCTCTAATTCAAGTAGGTCTTTTGCAAGCTCTGCCACCCTCTGATCGGCAGTTTCTCGCTCATTCCTCATTAGTTCCACCTCGTGCTCAAAGGCATCCAGCTCACTATTGTACCTGTCCTCAGCTTCAGATAATTTTTTGTCTGTTTCATTTTCCAGCTGCTGCATTTTCCCCTTGAGCTCATCAGTTGAGAGCTTCTGAGAAAGAAGTTTTTGCTGAAGGTCATTACATTCAGATGCTTTGGCTGTCACAGCTTCCTGCAAGTCAGCAATCACCTTGCCCCAGTTTGTTGATTCACTCTCTTTTCTCTGAGTTGAAAGTTCCTCTTCCAGTTTGGACACACGAGCTTTAAGTTTAGAATTCTCTTCCTTTAATGCATTGCTTGCTTCTTCTTCCTTTTGGACTTCCAGCTGAGCCTCTCTGAGTTGCTTTTCAGCTGCAGCTTTTTGGGTTTCGAGGTTTTTGATCATCTCCTGTTGCTTCTTTAGCAATACTTTCAACTGGTTGTCCTTGAGGGACAAAACCTGATTTAAATCCTCCCTGTATCGGACCAGTTGAGCCCTGAGCATAGCATTCTCAGAATTAAGATCATCCATCTGATGTAACAGTTTTCTAATTTCATGTTTAAGGCCTTTGGCTGCACCACCTTCCCCATCAGGAGAGCCCTCTTTCCCCTTTAACCCTAACTGATTCTTTGCTTCAAGTATTCTGTATTCTGAGATCAGTCGTTCCCGTTCACTCTGCAAAGACACCATTGAGTTCCTGAATGACTCCACCTTTGCTTCCATCTGCTCCTTTTCCTGGATAGATCTGTTTACTTTAATTTGCAGACTTCGGACCTTGGCCTCAAGTGCTCTCAACTCTTTGTCAGTCTTTTCCTTTTGGTATCGTGAAGATGTCAGCCTGTCCTCATAAACTGATGCCTGGTTACGATAATTAGCCTGCAGTTGCTCCAGATAGCCTGACATTTGTCCATCTTTGCAGGACAGTAGAGAGGAGATCTCAGCATCTTTGCTCTGAAGGAGTGTTTTGAGCTGCAGACAAATTCCCTCCTGCTTCTCAAAGTCAGCTTGAGTTTTGTCATTTTGAGACTGTAAAAAGAATATCTGAGCTTCCATGTCAGTATTTATCTTTTCCACTTGCTGTAGACTGAGCTTCATTTGGGAAATCATGTCTTCTTTGTCAGCAAGCTGTTGCTTCACCGTGTTTTTTTCTTGTTCTTCTCTTTCCACCTGAGCACTGAGCTCCTTCACCTGCACAGTCATGAGCTCTGCGCTCTCACTGAGTTCAGCATTGCTTGCGCTCATGACAAACAGCTGCCTCTGATGCGCAGCAGCAGCTACAGAGTATTCATTCAGCGTCCTTTCCAGCCTTGACTTGGTCACCCGCAACTCATTCACCTCTTTATCTTTCATTCTCATATCTTCCAGGAATCTTTTAATGATGAAACCTTGCTCAAGGAGTTGATTGTCCTTCTCATGTAAGGTTTTTTGGTACAAGTCATTCCAAAGTTTGGTAGCATTAGCCCCTTGTGGTGTGGAAGCTAAAGCAGACAGCTTTGCTTCGTAAGTCTCAGCCGCTCTCTTTAGAGTATTTATCTGCAGATCTTGAGAGTCTAGCTGCTGCCTCAGCTCATCAACTGTTTGACTTTCTTTCTCTTTTAAATCCTTGAGCTCATCTATCTGCCGCTGTAACAAAAATTGATTCTCTATGTAAGAGTGTATTTTTGCATTTTGAGGTGACAGATGTGATTTCTGATTTTCAGACTGTTTATTTTGCTGTGATACTTGAAGAGCCAGCTGGTCTCTTTCAGACTCGGCACTCTCAATCTTTTCTTTGGCTTCCTGGAGATGACTCTTGTGCATAATTAGCTCAGCTTCAGCTTGTTTACCTCTCTCCTCTAAATCTGCAATCTTTTCTGAGTTTTTCTTCAGTTCTTTCTCCAAGTGTTCACACGTTGATTGCAAGCTCTTCAAAGAGCTCTCTAAATCTAAAATCAGTTCCTGGTATTTGATGCAGTTTTGCTGCAGCTGATTTATCTCCTGATGCTTTTCTTTGAGCAGCTCTTGCAGCTCTTTCTTCATATTCTTCGAACCCTCATTGCCTCTCTGAACTGTCTTGAGTTTCTCCTCAAACTCTTTGACCAACTTGAGCTGCTCCTGTTCTTTTTCGTGACGAATCTGATTGTTCATCTCCTTACTAGCTGCAAGTTGAGTGGAAAGCTGTGTATTTTGGGATTGCAGGGCACTGATGGACTCAGTCAGTTCATCAATCCTTTCCGAGTTCTTGAGGATTAAAGTCTCCAAATATTCATTTTCATTTTTCACTTTGTCTGAGATCTCTTGAGCGTTTTCAAGTTCCTCTTGCAAAAGTGACTTGTCATCCTCCAAAATTCTCACCTTCTCATTCAGGTTAATAGTCTCTTGGCGGTGCCTGGTGATAATGTCTTTGAGTTCCTTAACTGTGTCATCTTTTATTCCCAACTGCAACTCACAGTCATTCTGTATTTTCTCAGTTCTCTCTGAAAGGGTCTGCTTCTCCCTCTGTACTAAGTTGTTGATTTCCATTTGAGCAGCAAGTTCAGTTTTCTGAGCTTCAATCTGAGCAGTTAGTGAACTATTCAAACTGAGCGCTTCGTCAAGTTTATTCTGCATGTTGCTTGTGTATGTATTGGATTCCATGTTCTTCTTTTCCAGCAAACAGGTAGCTTCTTCCAGCCTTCCTACTAGCTGGATATTTTCAGCTTCCATCTCAGTAAGTTTCACTCTGAGAGCCTCCAACGAGTCCTTAAATGGGGCAGTCTCTGCCTCCAATTGTTGGTTTTTATCGTTTAGATCACACATTGCCATTTTGTGGCTTCTATCAAGCTCCAGCACCTTTTTTTTAATTTCCTCATTCTGTTCCTCCAACTCCTCGATTCTCTGCCATTTCTCTTTGGAAACCTCCTCCACTTTTTCTTTCATTCTTTTATTTTCTTCCTCCATCTCTCGGGCTTGCTTCCCCAGAATCTCCATCTCACTTTCATGTTTGTGTACTTTTCGGAGGGCTTCCTGCCTGTCTCTTTTGGCTCCCTCCAAAAGCTGTCTCATCTTGTCCATTTCACTGCTGACATTTTCATAAGCTTGCAAAAGAGACTCATACTCTTGCTTGAGGTCTGCGTGTTTCGACTTCCACTTAGACAGCTCCTCTGTTTGAGAATCTTTGAGAGATTCGAGCTGGCATGAGAACGCTCGTTTCTGCTGAGTGATGTTTTCTATAGTTAGTTTCAAACTTTCGCAGGCTGCAGATAGATTGCGATTCTCGTTAAGGATGCAGTCGACCTCAGCGCTCATTTTGTCCTTCTCTTCAGAGACACATGACACAGAACTTTCGAGGTCCATATTTTGTTGTTTCAACTTTAAAACAGATGATTGCAGAGCAAAATACTCTGCTTCTTTTGCTTTGTGTTTGGCTGACAGATTTTCTACTTCCTCCTTGAGCGCTGCATTTTCCTTCACGAGTTCCTTCCTAGAAACCAAAGCTGCTTGAAGTTTCCTTGTTAGAAGGGTAACTTTGTTTTGGTTATCCTGATCGTTCGTCCTGGCACCCTCATCGGGAGATTTCTGAAGCTCACCACCCTCTCTTCTCATCTTTTCAATAGTGTTTTCAAGCATTTTACTTTGCTGTTGTAGCTGAATTTCAAGGGCAGCAATTAGTTCCTCCTTTTCTGAAATCTGAGCTTGAGAAACTAACAAGGCATCATGTCTCTCCTTTAGTTTTGCTTCAAAGTTTTCTGCACATTTGCAAGAAAAACAAACCGCTTCTTTGTTATGATCCTCTTGTTCAATGGATGCATCATTCTTCTCCAGCAGCTGCTCTTTTACCTTCTCTGACTCCTTCGATTGCTTCCTCAGGGTGGTCACCTCATCCCTTAGTTCATTAAATAATTGGACAAAATGTTCTTTTTCCTGCTTCAGTGAATCCAAATTCCTCTGTGTTTCAGTAAACTGCTGCTGTAGATTTTCAAGCTCCTTAACCAAAGAATGGTTGTCCTCAGTGAGCTGCTGCTCTGTTTGTTCTAATGTCTTCTGAAGGGTCAAAATTTCTAAGGATTTCTGCAAAACTAAATCAGCTTTTGTTTCAAGTTCTGCTTTCATCTGATTACTTTGCTCCAAAACAGCCTCCTTTTCTTTCAATAAAGTTTGACACGTCTCTTCATTTGCATACATATGTTCCTCTAGTGAAGATTTAAGGATGTACAGTTGAGTCTCTAAAGCCTTATTTTTATCAAATAAAGATTGAGTCTCCCATTGGGTCTTAACCTCAGCATCTTTAATTGCGTCTCGGTATTTGTCACACTCCTCAGTTTTCTCTCTTAATTCGTTCTCTACAATGTGCAGTCTTGATTTCAAAGAATCTGCTCTTTGCTGCACGGCTATGAGAGACTCATCTTTATTGGCCATCTCAAGAGAAATATTCTCTAATCCGGATTTAGTAGCTTCAAGTTCTGTTTGCAGGCTTGAGAGAGAATGGCATTGGCTCTCTTTCTCAGCCAAAGACATCTTTAAATCTTGAAGAGTTTTGTCTCTCTCCTCGACGAGCTGTCTCAAAGTTTCCAGTTCATCCAAATAACAAAAGGAGGTTTTATTGAGTTCCTCCATTTCTCTGGTCTTCTCATCCAAGCTTAAATGCACTGCGTTTAGCTCGTTCGTCTGCTGGCAGTGTTGCTCCAAGAGCGCCTTGTAGTCATCTTTTAGTTCAGCTAGCTCTTGAGTTAATTTCTTTTCATTTTCTTGAGCTTTCTTTATTGATTCTTTGCGTGCCAGCAAGGCGGCCTGGACTTTCTTCTGTAATGTCACCTTTTCTGACTTTACCTGTGCAAGCTCATTTTCTAAGTCAACAGCACTAGCAGCAGAGGAAGACTTGTCCTTTAACTCATCTTTACATGTCCTGATTTCATTTTGAAGCTCTTCTAATTTCTGCATCAACCCCTTCCTGTTCTGCTCAAATATTTCTTCCTTCTCGGCAGCACTGGACTGCAGCTGCTCGACTATTGAGTCTTTCTCACTGAGCATTTGTAATATTTTTGACAAATGAACTTCTTTATCATTTAAGATGGTTTGCAAACTCTGCTTTTCTGACTCCAACTGTCCCACAAGTCTTTTGCTTTCGGTTTTATACTTAAGAAATTCTCCCTCTTTCTTGAGAATTTTCTTTTCAAGTTGGGAAATATTTTCTTTATGCAATTCTGCTGTAGCTTGAGCTTGACATGTGGTTTCCTGCAATTGATCATGCAACAGTGAAACCTCAGTTTTACTGCTTACACTCTCTTCTTTTTGGTTTTCATATTCTTCAATCCTCCTTAACAGATCTTTTCTCACAATAAGTGCAGCTTGCAGCTTCTTCTTCACTGCATCTTTTTCTTTTGATAACTTGGTGAGTTCACTTTGTAGCTCATCCTTTTCCTTAATTAGCATGAGCTTCTCTAAATTATTTTTCTCAGTTTCACTTGAACTTTGTGAAATATGTTCTTCTAACTGCTGAGAAATCTCTTTATGTGCTTGCTCCATGCTCTTTAATTGTGCTGAGAGCGATCCATTTTCCTCACCAAGTTTCATTCTCTCATTTGAAGCAGACTCCATGACCTGGGCAATGGATGCATCTTTTTCTTTTATCTGCTGAGTAAGCCCAGCAAGTAATTCCTTCTGTTGACTGATCTGAATGCTCATGCAGCTGATTTGCTCATCTTTTGTTTGCAATTCATCATATAAAGAAGAGTGTTTAACAGTGGCTTCTTTCACTCTTACTAATTCGGCATTAAGCTGAGTCTGTAAATGCTCCACAGTCTCTTGCAAAAGAGCCATTTGTTGACCCTTCTTGCCACTATTCTCCTCTCTCTGACTAAGTATAGTCTGTGTTTTTTCCAATTCTGCAACAGTTTTAGCCAACTCTGTTTCCAAAGCATCTACCTCACTTTGATGACTTTCTTGTAACCATTTTATCATGTCCTCCAAAGAGGCTTTTTCTTCATTCAAAGCAGAAGATCTCTCGGAGTGGGACGATTTCAATAGAGAGGAAACTTTGTCAGTTTTTCTCACTACAAGTCTTTGTAACTCATCTTCCACAGCTTTGAGAGCCTGCTGCAAAATATGGTTCTCATTCTCCTTTTCCTGGATAGAGGCTAACACATTCTCAAGCTGAATTCTGGATGCTGATGCCTCCAACTCTTTTGTGCTCAGTTGATTAGAGCCCTCCCTAATGGCAGAGGAAGCCTCTGCTAGTTTCTCCTGCAAGCTGTCCATGTCCTGTTTCAAAGCATTTACTTTAACATCTTTAGATTTCATCTCATTTTCAACACTTTTCAATTGTTGTGCAAGAAGGTTCTTTTCCTGTTTTTCTCTATCCAGAACTAATAGCCACTCTTTCTCTGAATCCTGCAGAATTTGTTCTATTTTTTGAATGTTTTCATTCAATTGAGAAATTTCTTCATCTTTGGCACTAACCTTTGCTTGAAGGCTCATCTTCTCAGACGTCATTCTCTCCATTTGTTCATTCACACTGCTGGATTCCTGCTCCATTTGAACCTGCAGCTCCCCTTGCGACGCCAACGTTTGTTGATGCCTTCTTTCTAGCTCTTCTTTCTCTGCAAAAAGTTTCCTAAATTCCTCTTTCAAATGTGTGTTTTCATTGTAAAGTCTCTGATTCTCTTCCTTTGACAATCCTACCTCCTCATTCAGTCTCTTATTCTGCTCTTCTACTTTCTGCATTTCTGAAACCACCTGAGATGCATGTTTGGCCTGGGCGCTGTACTGACTATTGATTGCGTGGAGAGCCATTTCTCTCTGTTCAAGGTTTTCTGTCAGTGCATTCATCTGTGTCACGACCTGAAGATGCTGTGATTTGAGTCTTTCTATTTCAACAGTCAACAATGATACGCTTGCTTGATGCGAAGCAAATGCGTCATCCTTTTCCTTTGAAAGACTGGAGCTCAAGTCTTCAGCTTTCCCCAGTTTCTCCTGGATCACATGTAAGTTATTTTTCAGTGTTTCTATGGTGGTCTTTGCAGTCTGATATTCATTCTTAGAATCATCCAATAACATCCGAAGCTCGGACACCTCATCTGACTTTTGAGGGAGTTGCTTCCTCAAGTCTTGTAACTCTTCTAAGGTGGCAGCATATTTCTCTTGCAGGTTATTGAAGGCACTTTGGGTTTCTTCTACTGTCTTTCTACATTTTTCAGACTCTGTGGACAGTAACTGAATTTGACTTTGTAGTTGTGATGCCAACTCTGTACTTTCCATGAACTGAGTTTTGAATAGCAAAGCTTCGTCTCCTCTTTTCTGGAAATCCTGGAGAGCTTTCGATTGTTCCAAAAGAGCTGCTTCTTTTTCTTCCAAGGCCATTTTGAGGTTTGCCACTTCAGATGTCTGTACTTCCACGTTGCTGTTGAGCTTTGAGACAGATTCCTCAAGGTGTGATATCTTTTCTTTCAAGCTCTCACATTCTGCCTCTTTGGCTTGTAGAAGTGATGTCAGATTTTCAAAGGCAGCGGAAGAAGTACTTTGATATTCAAGACTTGACTCTTCCTTTTTTTCCAAAGTATTCTTCAGTATGGAAGACTCTGATATAAGACTGTCAACTTGGCCTCTGAGTGTACACACAGAATCTTCAAGCTCCAAAATTTTGCCTTCTTTCTCCTTCAGCTGCTCCCCCTGCTCAGCAATCTTACTGTTGAGCTGCTGGATCAAATTCTCCTGTTGTTTCACTGTGTCATTTTTTCCTTGGATTTCCAAGTTGAGAGTCTCGTTCTCTGAATATGCTGTTTTGACTTCACTTTCTTTATCACAGATTGCCATCTTGAGATTTGCAACTTCTTCATTTGCTTTGGACAGCTCTGCCACTGTTTTCTGAATTTCAGATTTCACTCGAACAGTCTGTTCACTGAGGGCTTGAATGTTGTCTTTAAAATCAGTTATCTCCGCTTTCCTCTGGCCCTCATCCTGGATCAGCTGACAATTTTCTGCAGCGAGTTTCTGCACAGATGCCTTCAGGTTAGTAATTTCCACCTCCATCTCTGAAACGCTCTCATTCATGGCCCCAAGCTGACCACTGAGCAAAATGACAGATTCATTTCGTTTATTCAGCTCATCTTTGTGGTTCTGAAATTCATGTGTTACTTCTTTCAATGCTTGTTCTTTTTGCTCTAGTTGTTGTTTGGCCTCCACGCATTCTTTACTGAGCAACTCTACTTCAACCTGCATCTGTGATGCGAGGTCTTTCTGTAGCTTGACTTCATTCAGATATACACTACATTCCCCAACTTTCTGCTGCAACATGGCATCTTTTTCCATTAGTCCTGACTTTAAAAC
Organism: Tylochromis polylepis; assembly: GCA_015107715.1. Lineage (NCBI taxonomy): Eukaryota > Metazoa > Chordata > Actinopteri > Cichliformes > Cichlidae > Tylochromis > Tylochromis polylepis. The sequence goes on along the minus strand of VVHJ01000175.1, from coordinate 12,868 downwards.
TGATCCCTGCTCCTGAAGCATAGATACAGTATCCTGAAGTTGCAGCAGCTGGTTCTGCTGGGCCATTATCTGTGAATTCTGGTCTGACAGAGTTTGGTCTTTTTCAACCAAGGACATGCTCAGTTGATTGACTTGCATTTTTAAACTATTGATCTGCTCTTGTAAACTCTGAAGCTGTTGCTCCTTCTCCCTCAGATTTTTCAACAGATTAGCACATTCATTTGTTTTCTCGAGTAGACCTACAGAGACTGCTTGTTCGCTTTCCTTGAGGACCTTTTTTAATTCATCTGTTGCCGTAGTGAGCTCCTCCTTCTCCTTCAACAGACTAGCAACTATTTTTTGACTATCTGAGATCTGAATTTCAAGGCCAGAAGTTTTTTCTTGGAGAACAATTCTCTCAGCAGTAAGTTCAGAAACTGATTTCATGTTCTGTGCTAACTCTTCCTGTAGTCTTTGATTATTTTCTGTGAGGCTGCTAATCTTCATGCTAAAACTGGAGTTCTGGTCAAGAGTTGCTTTAAGCTGTCCATCAAGGTCAGATAGAAGCTGCCTTTGTTGTGCAAGCTCCTTTTCTTTGGATTCACATGCAGCACGAAGTTGGCAGTTCTCCTCAGTCAAAGCTTTGGTGTGGCTTTTTAAACTAGCCAATTCTGTTTTACTCTGCTCAGCTTCACACTCAAGCTTTCTAGCATTTTCCTCCATGACACCAATTCGGTCACTTAGAGACTTGATAATTGTGTTTTTGTTATTCAGTTCATCTTTGTGCTTCTGACATTCCTGAGCTGTATTTTTCAACATTTCTTCTCTCTCTCCAAGTTGTTCTCTGAGTTGTGAGCGTTCCTCAATGAGCAAATCCGCCTCAGCTTGTAGCCTGGATACAATATTTTTCTGGTTTTCAATTTCATTCTGCAAACTCTGGAACTCCTCCTGCTTCTGTTTATACATTGCATCCTTCTCCAATAACCCAGACTTCAGACTATTTTGTTGTTCCTGAAGCAGAGACAGAGTTTCCTGAAACTGTGCTTGCTCATTTTGTTGGGCCTCTATTTGTGCTTGAAGTTCAGTGACAGTCCGCTCTTTTTCTGCAAGGTCATGGTGCATTTTGTCTACCTTAGACATCAAGCTTTGCACTTCTTCCTGCTGCTGGGTCACTGTCTCCTCTCTTTCCCTGAGTAGCTGCTGGAGCGTACTACATTCATTTGTTTTTGCCAACATGATCTCAGAGGTTGAATGTGTGCTTTGCTCAAGAACTCTATTTAGCTCAAGAGTTCGGATAGTTAGTTCCTCTTTATCTTTTTGTAGCCCTTGAATAATTGTGTTACTTTGTGAATGTTGCATTTCCAGTTCAGATATTTTGACTTGCAAGGAATCCATCTCGGCTGTAACCTGTGAAATATTTTTTACATGCTCAGTTACTTCCAATTCAAGTCTCTCTCTCTCATTTGTAAGGACTTGCACTTGATTCTCCAGACTGCTGTTGAATTCAAGAGCAGATGTAACATTTTCATTTAGCAATTTTAAATTCTTACGTTCGAGTTCAAGCTCCTCATTCAGCCCCTTAAGATTTTCTTGGAGCTGCTCTTTTTCAGTTGTCATGCTTTTTAAGAGACTTTCAAGCTTCAAGATATTTTCAGATTTGCTTTGAAGTTCATTGCACAGTTTTTCATTTTCATTGTTGAATTTCTGCCTCTCATCCTTTAGTTGGTTTTCAAGTGATGCCATCTTTTCCATTTTCTCTTGCATTACTTGCTTGACATTCTCCTCATTCTGAACTTGCTCCTCTAATTGCTTTGATAAGGTCTGAAAGTCATTTTTATACTTCTCCACCTGTGCCAAAAGCTTATTCTGTTCTTCTTTGAAAGACTTGAGCTCCTTTTCATATGTCTGCTCTTTCTCATTAAGCTCTTGCTGTAGTTTCTCATTACTTGCATTTCTATCCTTAAGCTGCAAAACAAGTCCTTCTGACTCCTGTAGTTTCTGTGCAGATATTGCCAGCTGTTCCTTTAGTGAAGTGATGTGCATTTCACATTCAGAAAGATGATTATGATGGCTCATACTCTGCTTCTGGATTTCACCTCGAAGGTCCTGAATAGTTGTCTTATCTTTTTCTGCCTGCTTAATTAAGTGTTCCATCTCAACTCCTTTAGACTCTCTTTCATCTCTGGTCTTGACCATCTCCATCTCAGCTTCCGTAAGTTTCACCACCAGCTCTGTGATCTTATTATTAAGGGCCTGCTGGTCTGAATTCTGTGATTCTTTCATTATATTAGCCTCCCTCTCTGCCTTACTCAGTGCATTTTCTACTTGTACCAGGCTCTCCTCTTTGAGTTTGATCTCTTGCTTCAGTGCTGTGACCTGTTCTGCATACTCAGCCATGTTCCCAACAAGAGTTGATATCTCTTTATCCTTTTCCAGCAGAGCATCTTTAAGGTTATC